>JARUPZ010000010.1:3065969-3216733 GCA_031213475.1 Nereocystis luetkeana | reverse complement strand
GCGTTGGTCAATGGTCAAATGACTAAGGCAAGCAACCAATAATCCAAGCCCTCTCCCCCACCCCCCCCCCCCCAACGACCCCCATGCCCAACCCGTTAAGGTGCTCCGTCTCGAAAAGGGCGCGTGGTCAATGGCCAAATAACTAAAGGATGGCCACAAATCAATACCCCGCCCTCCGCCGTCCTAATATCGAATACTCCTCCCCCCCTCCCCCACG
The DNA here is from genome assembly GCA_031213475.1 of Nereocystis luetkeana. Classification (NCBI taxonomy): domain Eukaryota; class Phaeophyceae; order Laminariales; family Laminariaceae; genus Nereocystis; species Nereocystis luetkeana. The sequence continues at coordinate 3,216,516 of JARUPZ010000010.1, read as the reverse complement.
CCCACCCCCACCGACCGAATATCTCTGACCTCTGACGACGAGTAGCTAGTGCGAGTTCCGGCAACCCCGAACCCCACCCCCCCATTTCCATTCCCGTTGCCTCCCCCAGCCGACGCCACAGCGTTGGTCCTCTCCGGGTCCCACCAACCCGGCAGGCTGTGCAGCCCCGTGATGTCGGGAAGGCTGTGAAGACTGCTTCGGAAGCTGCCGCCGGCGCTGGAGTTGTTGACCGTGGCCAGGCTGTTGCTTCGGGACCCCCCCCCCTGGAGGCTGGAGAAGGAGTCTGCTCTGCGAGCGCCACCGCCGCTACCCGCGCTGACGGAGTAGTCGTCCAGCAGGACGCAGCCGAGGCAACCTGATAAAAATAGGGGGGTCGGGATGGGGGTGGGGGGGAATGGAGGGGGGGTGTGGAGGGGAGGGAGGGAGGGAAGGAGGAGGGAGGGAGGGAAGGGGAGGAGGGAAGGAGGGAGGGAAGGAGGGAGGGAGGGAGGAGGGAAGGAGGGAAGGAGGGAAGGAGGGAGGGAGGGAGGGAGGGAGGGAGGAGGGAGGGAGGGAGGGAGGGAGGGTGGGAGGGGGGAGGGAGAGGGCAGGGGGGGGGGCAGGAGAGGGAGGGAGGGGAAGGTGGGAGGGAGGGGAGGGAGGGGAGGGAGGGAGGGAGGGAGGGAGGAGGAGGGAAGAGGAGGGTGGGAGGGAGATAGGCAGGGGGGGGGCAGAGAGGGAGGGGAGAGGGATCAGTGCGATGCTCGTGTATGGTTGGTCGGGGCGGGGTGGAGTTAGGTGGGGTAGTACCACGATCCTCTACCACCACCATCCCTCTACTTCTGTCACAACAACGACGACGTAAACAAAAGAAAATGCCCTGGTTTATTTATTTTTAAAAAAAACACACACAGCACAGACAGAGAAAATCATATGTTGCCTCGAACAGCAGTAAAAAAAAACAGCACAAGAGGGCGGAGGGGGGGGGGGGGAGGTTGCCGTGTATTGTTGTCGTTGTTTCTACCACTGCTGTTGGTGTGGTCTATACTCGTACGTCCTGCTCACCCTCAACGTTGATGTACACGGGGTCAATGATGTCCGTTCCTGCCCCAAACTGATGCACGACGCACCGAGCCCCTCAGCGACCCGTCGCTGAAATCCAAGGGCGGCACAGGGACACCATACAGCGAGATGAGTGAAAAAGAGTAGTAGGGCGATCAGTCAACAACAACAACAACAACAACAACAACAACAACAACAACAACCAGTACACTTTGAATATATCATTACATCACCAACATTAACCTCACCAACACCAGCCCCGACAGCAAATATCACCTACTAACATCACCAACACCAACACCCAGCACCAGCACCAGTATCGTCACCAACACCAACACCACCAACACCAACACTCACAACACCACCACCAACCCCAACCCCAACACCAACACCACCAACATCAACACTTAACATCAACACCAGCACCAACACCAACACCAACACCAACACCAACACTATGCCCTACCGTCCACCATCACCACCCGCCATCCCGACAACCAACACCGCGCCCATCCCCCACGACCCTCCATCACCATCAACACCACCAACACACGAAGCCTTTGGCCCCTCCGCACCGATACAGACCCCCTCCCCCTTCAGTTATCGCCGACGCCCAATTATTCACGCCTCCTCTGCCTGGTACTCACTTTACACGGGAGAGAGAGCATGGTAATCGGAACGCGCGAAGGAACCGAACACCATGTACTGGTATATTCCACACTATAATATGGTTCGAATTACTATGGCCCACAGTAAATAACAAGTAGCAGTCAGGCCCAGGTAATTTGATAGCCATATTTATTACGGGGGACCATAGTTAATAGGACCAAATATTGTTCGTAAAAAATGGTTAAATATATACCTGGTAGGTTTTTATGTATAAACATAGGTCCTACTAACTACGGTCCCCCATAATAGTCGACTCATGTCCGCCGCCAACGACAATCGTAGCGACGATCAACATTACAAGTCCAGCCAAACCAACAGACCTTAAAAAAAACTGCTGTCAATCGAAGGCGAAAAGAAGGTACCTGACGGGAGGATGTTAGTGTGGCGATCAATCTGGGTTGGGTCTAAAAATAGTTGAAAAACGACCAAGATACGAGGAGCAACATTCGGCACAAAAAGAAAAAAGAAAAAAAAGGTAACTCAGAAGATGCTCCATTTGCTATCACGGGGGACCATAGTAAATAGGACCTATGGTATACACAAAAAACCCACATATTCAGCTATTTTTACTAACAACATTTTGGTCTCGTGTTTACTATGGCCCCCCGGTAATAGTCAACCAACCCGCCAACCCGGAAAGTTTACCCGCCAACCCAATAATTATTCCTTCGTACGTACTGCAGGCTATGTTCGTAAAAACGTCACTCTTGTGAGTCACTTTTTTTTCCCCCACGGCGACTTCTTTTTTTTTTTCATTTTTGCCTTGGGACTGCTTCGTACGAAATTACAGGCCACAGCAGTAGACAGTCGCGGGGGGAAAATAAAGAAAAAAAAAACGCACGAACGGGTAATCGCGCAGCTTGCAAAAGTTGAGTATCAACCGATCGGTTGAACTCACAGCTGACGTGCAGTTTTTACTACCAGGGTACGATTTACAAAAAAAAATAGACCCCACGAGAAATCACTGCAAAATAAATTGAAAAAAACGTCATTTTGGTCACTTCTTTTTTGCCCATTCACTTCTTTTTTTCATTATTCGCGCGGGTTGGCTTTGCTCAATGTAAATACCTGGTACATGCCGGGTGCAAAACAGACCACAAAGAAACCCCAACCCGAACCAAAACAATCGACAAACACGCTACTAACCCTCTCAGTACTGCAGTCTCATCCTTGGGGACAGGCTACTCTAATTCCAAGTGTTTGGTCCCCCAAAGCGGGGCTGCGGTCCTAAAAAGGGTTGATAGCGCTCCGCCCCGAAAAATACAGGAAAGGTTTATACAAGTACACGTACATTTTTTTCTCCCCAACCAAAACGGGTCCGCATATTTATTTATAGGGACCAAGTGTGGCATGAAATCTTAACCCCTTTTAGAACTCCAGTCCCGTTCAGGAACAAGGCACTTAAATTCCAAGTAATTTGTCCCCAATGGTCCCCAAAACGAGACTGCAGTCCTAAACAAGGGTTGTTGAGGGGGGGGGGCAAACTACAGTAACTAGGACCTACGGTACACACAGAAACCTGCATACAGTACATGCTTTACTATGCTCCCCCCGAAATAGCAAGCACCTGGCTTTTCGGTCGGCTTCGGCTGAGATCCGCAGAGCTGTTCGTCTTCTCCTCTTTCCGCCGCATCCCCTGCCTGATATCACAAAACACAAAAAAAAAAAATCAACGAAGGGTTACATGGGATGTGGAACCATCCATGGCTCAGGCCTGTATTACGTACACACGAGTATCCACGAGTATTGATTTAGCCTCATGAACACGAATAGTTCTACTCGTACGTAATCTCTCGCCCAAAGCGAGAAAACAATGTACCAGGTACCAGGTATGATACTGCTTGCTGTACGTACACAGGCTTTTTTTTTTCTTTTTCTTTATCTTTTCAAGGATTTTTCCAAAAAAAAAAAAAAAAATGCTCACATCAGGAGGTGGTGGTGTTTGGACCCTTCCGCGCCTTCCGCCGGCCCAGCGACAGCAGGATCGAAGGCAACCTTTCAAAACCGAGCAAGACAAGAGAGGGAAAGGAGGGAGGGGAGGCGGGTGGGTACTCATGCCATGCACGGCCGTAGTTGTAAGACCATCGACCCCATGCGCGGCCATAGTCGTATGTAAGACCATAGACCCCCGCATCCCTACAATGCCGGGACGGAGGACGTCGGGGAGGGGGGGGGGGGGGGGGGGGGGGGGGGGGGGGGGGTGTACTCGATAGGAGAGATGTACTCGATCTCATGCATGGCCGTAGTCGTATGACCATAGTCGGGGAGGGGGGGGGGGGGGGGAGGGGCTATTACGGGGGGGCATAGTTAATAGGACCTATGGTTTACATAAAAACCTATATACTTGACCATTTTTACCAACAATAGTTAGTCCTATCAACTATGGTCCCCCGTAATAGCGAGATCAACAAACGCACAACGCCAAACTCACCGTGGGTCGTAGGAAAAAGCAAAGCGAAGTGCAAGAAAGCAAAAAAGCCAAACGAAGAAAAACGACAATTGGTACAGGAAATAAACAAGTCGAAGGGATTATATTTTCATACTGATAGTTATTAACCCCCCCAAAAAAAGCAGAAGAGAAAGAAAATACAAATTCGTCTCTCCACCAATTCAGAAAATAAATAATTAATACCTGGTACCTGGTACCAGTTTTTAACCCCTTTAGAACCGCAGTCCCGTTTTGGGGACAAACAAGTCAAAGTTCAAGTAGTTCGTCCCCAATCCGGGACTGCGGTTCTACAGGGGCAAGTCTTTTTTATCAGTGACACAGGGAAGACATGTATTTCCTCTCTCTCTCTCCCGCTAAAGCTCGGCAGTCGGGTTAAACCTCGACATTCTTCCCGCCACGTCAGCTTGCGTGCACGAAGCACCACGCACCCCAGCCCCACCCCGCCGCACAGCAACGTCCCGCACACTATCCTACCAAACAACCCATCATCTCGTCAGCCTCTTAGCACCCTCGGATGCGGGCCTGCTTTTGTCCGCAGGCGGACCTTTGAAGGCGTCCGACATCGATGATCTGCTCCGTTGAAGACCATTTCGGGGGACCATAGTTAATAGGACCAAATATGTTTAGTAAAATGGTGAAATATATAGGTTTTTATGTATACCACAAGTCCTATTAACTATGGTCCCCCGTAGTAGCTGATGCGGCTGACGAGATGACGCGTTGGTATTACGGGGGACCATAGTTGATAGGACCAAATATTGTTAGTAAAAATGGTGAAATATATAGGTTTTTTATGTATACCATAAGTCCTATTAACCATGGTCCCCCGTAATAGCTGATGCGGCTGACGAGATGACGCGTTGGTATTACGGGGGACCATAGTTAATAGGACCAAATATCGTTAGTAAAAATGGTGAAATATATAGGTTTTTGATGTATACCATACGTCCTATTAACTATGGCCCCCCGTAATAGCTGATGCGGCTGACGAGATGACGCGTTGGTATTACGGGGAACCATAGTTAATAGGACCAAATAGTGTTAGTAAAAATGGTGAAATATATAGGTTTTTTACGTATACCATACGTCCTATTAACTATGGCCCCCCGCAATAGCTGATGCGGCTGACGAGACGACGCGTTGGTATTACGGGGGACCATAGTTAATAGGACCAAATATTGTCAGTAAAAATGGTGAAATATATAGTTTTTTATGTATACCATACGTCCTATTAACTATGGCCCCCCGTAATAGCTGATGCGGCTGACGAGATGACGCGTTGGTATTACGGGGGGCCATAGTTAATAGGACCAAATATTGTCAGTAAAAATGGTGAAATGTATAGGTTTTTATGTGTACCATACGTCCTATTAACTATGGCCCCCCGTAATAGCTGATGCGGCTGACGAGATGACGCGTTGGTATTACGGGGGACCATAGTTAATAGGACCAAATATTGTTAGTAAAAATGGTGAAATATATAGGTTTTTTATGTATACCATACGTCCTATTAACTATGGCCCCCCGTAATAGCTGATGCGGCTGACGAGATGACGCGTTGGTATTACGGGGGACCATAGTTAATAGGACCAAATATTGTTAGTAAAAATGGTGAAATATATAGGTTTTTGATGTATACCATACGTCCTATTAACTATGGCCTCCCGTAATAGCTGATGCGGCTGACGAGATGACGCGTTGGTAGTACGGGGGACCATAGTTAATAGGACCAAATATTGTCAGTAAAAATGGTGAAATATATAGGTTTTTTATGTATACCATACGTCCTATTTACTATGGCCCCCCGTAATAGCTGATGCGGCTGACGAGATGACGCGTTGGTATTACGGGGGATCATAGTTGATAGGACCAAATATTGTTAGTAAAAATGGTGAAATATATAGTTTATTTATGTATACCATACGTCCTATTAACTATGGCCCCCCGTAATAGCTGATGCGGCTGACGAGATGACGCGTTGGTATTACGGGGGACCATAGTTAATAGGACCAAATATTGTTAGTAAAAATGGTGAAATATATAGTTTTTTTATGTATACCATACGTCCTATTAACTATGGCCCCCCGCAATAGCTGATGCGGCTGACGAGACGACGCGTTGGTATTACGGGGGATCATAGTTGATAGGACCAAATATTGTTAGTAAAAATGGTGAAATATATAGTTTATTTATGTATACCATACGTCCTATTAACTATGGCCCCCCGTAATAGCTGATGCGGCTGACGAGATGACGCGTTGGTATTACGGGGGACCATAGTTAATAGGACCAAATATTGTCAGTAAAAATGGTGAAATATATAGGTTTTTTATGTATACCATACGTCCTATTAACTATGGCCCCCCGTAATAGTTGGATAGTGTGTGCGGGGCGCGGTTGTGTAACGGGGTGCTCGAGGCAGTCGTCCCCCTCGAAAGTGGTTGGCGAGCTATTTACGGGGGACCATAGTTAACAGGACCTATGGTACACATAAAAACCTATATGTTTAACCATTCTTACCAACAATATTTGGTCCTGTTAACTACGGCCCCCCGTAATAGCTGGGCGAGGCATCCTACGACAGAGGTTCACCCTAAACGTTCCTGAGGCTCCTTCCTCACTCGAGGAGCCCCATACCTCACCCCAAAACTGACTTCCAGCGAAAAATCGAAATGCATCGCGGCGAACAAAATCCCGAGGCACGTACGTGTCTACAAATTTTTATTTGTTTTTCTCCACGATTTGGAGTCGAGGAACCCCGCCCGTCTTTCAGAAACAAAAAATAGGGGAAATGTGCTACTACTACCTCGATCATCGTAGAACGGGTCTGGCCAAGCACGCGAAGAACTCAACGCTCCCTCCCTGCCTGCGGTCGTGGTCGTGGCGTGTGCCGTCTCTCACATGGTTGATTTTCGATGGCTTTTTTTTTTTTGCCCGGGGGGCCCTATCTGTACGGGACCGGTTCGCCGCAGATTGGCGCGTGGCGCGGGGTCGCGCGGTACACGCCGCGACCGCAGACAAGGAGCGCTGAGGTCTTCGGCCTGCTTGGCCGGGCAAGCTCCCATCGCAACCGATATCGGGGCTGTCCCTTCCCACCGGCTCGCCAACCACTTGCAAGGAGAACGACTGCCTCGAGCACCCTGGAACGAGGGGCTACCTTTGTTCGCAGGCGAAGGCTTGAAGGCCGTCCCACATTGACGAGCTGGTTCGTCGCAGTCAATACATATAGCTGGTGTGGCTGACGAGATGACTGGGTTGGTAGTCGGATAGTGTGCGCGGCGTTGTTTTGTGACGGGGTGCGTGGCGCCTTGCGCATGCAAAAGCCGGCGTGGAGGGAAGAAACGTGGAGGCGAGACCCAACTGCCGAGTTTGCGGGAGAGGGGGGAAAGTACATACCCTGGCACTTTTATAGAGATATTGCTCCGTAGAAACGACTGTTACGGGGGACCATAGTTAACAGGACCTAATACTGTTAGTAAAAAAAGGTCAAGTATGTAGGTTTTTATGTGTACCATAGGTCCTATTAACTATGGTCCCCCGTAATAAATTAATTATTAACTTTTCTGGAGCCGGGGCGACGAAGCGGTAAAACAATATTAATTGACAGACGACACGAAATTTGAACGTGGAGGCGCGGTGACCTTAAGCTATAGTTTTTGCCAATCCGACGGAGGATTCGAAACAAAAATAAAAATGAATAAATGAATACCGTGGTGGTGGTGGTGGTGGTGGTGGTGGGGGGGGGGGGGGGGGGGGAGGGTGATAAATAAATAACACGAGTGTTGGTATTTCGCACTGGAAACAGAGTTCAATATTTATTTTCCGAGTTCGGGCAGACTAAATGGATGCACTTTTTATCCGAGGGGCGTTGGGGTATTGTGGTCAAAAAATAATTTTCGTATTTTTTTGTGACGCAATATAGTCAGATCCCTGAAGCGAGGCAAGGAAACGGGCGCGAAAAAAAAAACTAATATGCAGCGACACAGAGATACCAGTAGAACGACACCAACAGCAGCGCCGCTGCCAGTCGCTATGGTCTGATTATTGGCAAGCAGGAGCATCGTACGCACAAGCTAGTAGCACAGCAGCTAGCTGCAGCAGGTAGCAGCAGCAGCAGCAGCAGTAACCCGGCAAAAGGCGAGCGGATTTTCTTCCCACTCAATTCGAGTACAGGTTGCTGCTTTGCTGATAATGGTGCGTGCGCTCAACACCAGGTGATAGTACAGAGCAGTGCGACCGGTAGACGGGCACACAACCTGCCCGCGCCACCGCGCCCGACCGTTGCGCTCCAAGCACGCCCGGAGCCCAACTCGGATGCTTGGCAAATAGACCCCGGAGACTTCGCTCGCACGGCCGAGCTTGCCTCTCTGCTGCTGCTGCTTGATCATTTCTTTTTCCGTACCAGCTGCTGCGCTTGATAATTAAACTTTCCAACTTTTGTGTTCGACTTGATAATTTATTTTTCCGAGTTCGGGCGGACGAAATAGAGATGAAATGAAACGAACGCAAGCAAGAGGAACTGACTGCTGCGTGAAAGAGGGGCAACACGCAAAAAGAGACATCAAGTAAGAGAAAACGCGCCAATTAAAAAAAAAAATACGAAATCGAAGGCAGAGAAACAAAGCTAAACAGTAATCGAGTCACCACCACCACCACCACCACCACCACCGCCAGCAGTAGCAGCACACAGTAGGCTAGACAGTAGGTTCCACGGGAACATAAGTACTACCTGCAGTCGGGCTGGAGCCTTGGACTACTGCGAACAAAAACAACAAGCCGAAGGCAGGGTTGAGCAGAATCAAGGCAGCAACAGCAGCGGCATAGGTTCCACCTACTACCGGCATGCCTTTCGGCAAATTCACATGAGAAAAGTGACCATGTAAACCACGATTATACCATCACTCAGGGGTTAAGGTCGGGGAGGTGTCCATGTGCGAACGTATAAAGAGACGGCCGTCCGAACTGCAATACGAGGAGCGGTACGACACGTGCGGTACCAGTACTGCTGCTGCTGTTGTTGTTTCTGCTGCTGCTGCTGCTGCTGCTGCTTCTGCTATTGCTGTTCTGCTGCTGCTGCTGCTGTTGCTGCTGCTGCTACTGCTACTGCAACTACTGCTTCTGTCACTACTACTGCTGCTTCTGCCACCGCCACTACGACAGCAGTACTACTTCTCCTACGTGCTGCTGGGCCAACTGCTACAACTGCCATTATTATTGTGACTACTACTGCTATTCTAATAATACTATTACAGGGGACCATATTGAATAGGACCTACGGTACACACAAAAGCCTACCTGGTACAATTTTTCCTATTTTTGCTTACAATATTCGGTCCTATTTACTATGGTACAATATTCGGTCCTATTTACTATGGTCCCCCGTAATACTGCTGCTGCTTGGTCCTGCTGCTACTGCCACCACTACTATTAATACTATGACTACTACTCATAATATTAACAAAACTACTACTGCTGCTGCTCGGTCCTGCTGCTACTACTACCACCACTACTGCTGCTGCTGCTCAGAATACTACTGCTGCTGCTGCTCCTGCTACGGCCACCCCTAATATGAATAGCATTGCTACTAAATGATACTACTACTGCTACTACTACTCGTAGTGCGTAGCTGCTAACCCTTTTAGAACTGCAGCCCCACTTTGGGGACGGCCGACTCAAATTTCAAGTAGCTTGTCCCCAAAATGGGACTGCGGTCCTAAAAGGGTTAACAGTCGAACTGACACCTCCCCCTGGGCGTCTGCGAAAATGTACCAGGGATACATTGTGTGTAGACCAAACGTGCGCATCAAGCAGCTTGCAACGCATCAGGCAGAGCGCAAAAATCTGCTCTGAGATCGCCAAACAGCTACATATACCTGGCATACATAAAGTATGGGTCGCGCTATAGTGCCGGCATCATATGCGCCAGCCAACAATACTGGCAATATATATATATATGGCGGCAACCGGTACTAATTACTCCGCACACTGCTGCCACACTGGTTAACCCTTTTAGAACCGCAGTCCCGTTTTGGGGACGAGCCACTCGGATTCCAACTAGTTTGTCCCCAATTGCCCCCAAAAACGAGACTGCAGTCCTCCTAAAAGGGTTACAATCCCACCTGTTCCAAGCCGATTCCACAAGCTCTACAGCGGGCAGTCGGCACTACTCAAACCGGCACTACAGAGGGGCCAACCAGTCTGTATTGGGGGTCGACTACTCAGGTCGATAACTCACAGCAGGCTGAAGACGATGCAAGCATCAGCAGTGCACTCTCAAGTTGCTGCTGCTGCTGTTGCTGCTGCTGCTGCTGCTGTTGTAACAAAAACGATGTGACAGGTATCGGCACGTACCAGGTCGCCCGAAGAAAAAAAAAATAGAAAGCGGAGAAAAACGTCCCCGCGACGGGCAAAATACGAAACTCCTGGAAATTCTGAAAACAATAAGAGACCATAGAACAAGACGACATGAACAAAGAGTAAGAACAGGCTATCAGCTGCTGACGATAACCTAAAGGTGCCTTGACTGCCTGGCGGCTTGATAATTGACCGCCTTGCTCTGTTATGAGTCAACTATCGGGGCTCTTGGGCAGTCTGTAGCTCTGATATCAAGGGGTACTTAATCCCTTTAGAACCGCAGTCCCGTTTTGGGAACAAAACTACTTGGAAGTTCGTGTGGTTTGTGCCCACAACGGGACTGCGGTTCTAAGAAAAGGGTGAAATTGCTGCACGTACAGATAGATCCCGGTATAGTATACTTTCGTCTATTTCGATTTCCATACCAGCAGTTCCGAAACTTTATCGGATAATTTTCATAATCCGATATTCCGATACTTGAGTATTTTTTTACATCTCGATATCCCGATATTTCATAGTGCTCGGCATCGTGTGCCTCGGAGGTGAACTCCTGTATATCGTAGTACGTAAAATATGTACACCTACTTTTGAGGTGTTCTGTCTAAGGATCGTGACCTGACGTAAAATCGGGGGGCGGGTTGGCGTAAGAATATCTCCTGCTGTAAAAAAAAAGCACTAATGAATGACTCCACACCTCGATAACCCTGTATTGCTGTGAAGAATCAATAGATCCGTCTCCGCGAGACAAAGTTTGTCGTGACGGAACGTTGCTATCGATTGGCGCCCCAGTGGGTATCGATACCTTCGTATCCCGATATTCCAGTATTCCGATACTTGCAAGCTTGGATACTTGGGATATTTCGACCTTGTTCGATAGTTCCGTGTTTCGACGTTTCGATAAAACGATACATTTCGCAATGTTCCGAGAGGCCAACGCCATACCAATGAAAAGCTGTGCCTGTACATAGGGGTCTGGAGCTTGGAGCCAGGTTGTGCAACTGCTACCTACGGGGGACCATAGTTAATAGGACCTAAGGTATACATAAAAACCTATATATTTAACCATTTTTACTGACAATATTGAGTCCTATAAACTATGGCCCCCCGTAATAGAAGAGAAGACGAGCCAACGGAGAGGAGACGCGTTGAGGCCTCATGTTGAAACCGTTGGTAGCTCACAGCGGTACCCTGCAGCAGTAGTTTACAGCAGTATTTTAATACTTCGTACATAGTGAGCAGCAGCAGTAGCTTGTGTGTGCTGGTATCTCTATAAAATGAAGAAACGGCACGGAGACGGGGGTGTGGTGGATGTCGACGGGCAGAGAGAACGGTTCAAAGCGAAGGAACACACGTTCCTCACCATGGTCACACGCAATCTCCGAGTACCGTATATAGTCCGTGATCACAAGGCATGCCCCAAAACATTCCACTTCCTACGATGTCGTACCATACCGACCTATGTCAAGGCGTGCCCCAAAACATTCCACTTCCTACGATGTCGTACCATACCGAAGTATGTTGCGCACGAGAGAATGTCGTGCCTTGAACATCATGCAGACGTACTTACGTGCCAAGATGTCCGAAAAAACAAGCAATCTTTAACTCTGAGTTGACCATAGAACGGTGGCTACATTTCCGACCAAAGCGGCATCGAACACGGAGACGGCCCATTGAATATCCACCATCCACCGGCCACAGCAGTGAGAATCCAGCCAGAACAGTGAACCCGGCAAATGTTTGGTAAGGGTGTTATAAAAAATGTACCTGGAAAATAAAAAATATATCAGCCATCATACAATAATATGTTGATGTAAACGTACACCATTAAATATACTCCGATGTATCTTCATGGGTAGGAGTGTGCACGTTGTGCTTGTCGTACCCAGTACGATGACATGGCGTTGGATTGTCTGGCATCCTTACGAGCACTGCATCAAGATGTGTTCTCTCCGTCTCGTAGTAGGGTGTCACCACGGAGCTGGTATCCCCTAAAGCACGAAGAACCAACGCGGACTCTGGTGGGTGTGGGTGCGCTACTAACAGGTGTCGACGGGTAATCGAGCAGAGAACGGTTTAATGCTAACAAAACACACACATTCCGCATATTCATGCCCATCAAGTGCAGAAACGGTCCCCTCCATATTGCCGGTATCCCACGCGCCAGCCAACGGCACTATACAGAGGCAATCGGCACTACTCCGCACACTGCCACAATGGTCAATTTCATCTGTGGCAATCGATTCCACGGCACCATATATATATACTGTTCCGGGCAGTCGGCACTACTCAACCGGCAATAATACAAGAAGGGCCGCTACTGAACAGGCATCGTGACGTCCGATATAGTAGTGTCGTGGAGTGGGAGCACGTCAGGAGTACCAAACGGAGCGAAAAACAAAAAAGTGAAAAAACTCCTACACGAAAAAAAAAAAAAAAAAAAAAAACTGGAGCAAATCGCACACCTCACTCCCTCAACACTACACCTACTATTACGGGGGACCATAGCGAATAGGACGAAGTTTTGTTGGTAAAAATAGCGGAATATGTAGGCTTTTGTATGTAACGTAGGTCTTGTTTGATATGGTCCCCCGTAAGTATAGTAGATACTGATAAATCAAAATATCGGCAATTCCACCTCTACCGAAACGCCCAACATTCGATACCACTCTGACCGAAAACATAAGCACCATTAGGACATCTGATATGAACATCAAACGGAGGTTATGTTCCCGGTCAAAGCGGCAGCCGAAAAGGCATGCCTTGTCGTTTCTTCCCGTTTTTTCAGTTTGCCTCGATGTAAAATAGACCTCAAGGATAGGGACTGATTGATCGGTTGCTCATCGGGATAATAGAGCGGCCGGCGACATGAGCACCATTCGGACTCTGATACAGACAAGACATCAAAACCGAGATTATACTTCCGGTCATGATCCGCCAACAAAGAAAGACTCCAAGGCATGGAAACGTTTATCGTGACACAAAAACCCTAAAGCAAACCCCAAGCATACCACGAGGTTAATATCAGTGGGTACATCGTCTTGACCCTTTCAGGGCAAACGCCAGTAACCGTGTAAGGGACAAACTGACCACACCATTCTGCGTGGTTTTGTCCCGTTTTGGGGACAAACCAACCACCATTCTGAGTGGTTTTGTCCCCAAAACCGGGAATACAGCGCTAAAGGGGCCGAGGCGGCCATCGACGAGACAAAACGTAGGGGTAAGGCAGAGGCCAAATCGGCTCGCCCCGAGCACAAACTCAACATGATGTCCAAACGATTTCTCCCCGCTTTGAGGGCCCGGCTATTCTTTCGGCCCTCTCGTAACCCGCGTGATTTCTCCCGCCTTAAGGTCGGTTTCGGCCCGTTTCCACAATGAAGGTATGGCATGGGCGGCCTTCAAATCGGGAAAAAGGCGGAAAAGAGCAAAAAAACAAGGCAGGCTCAACCGTCTTGTCCCCTATTGCGGCGTGCCCAAATGTATACTTCAGTCTAGGGTTTATAGTGTAGAGCTGACCGCCGAGGTTGGCACGATTTCTTAATCCAAGTTTTCAGGCCGTCTTCGAAATCAGTGAGCCTGCTGTTCTTACTCTGTACCACTCTTGGGCGTAAATATAATAACCGCTTGGTCTAACTATTGGTGTTGAAGCGGTTCTTATATTTACGCCCAGAGTGCGTTATTGATAGGTTGGTTGCTTCTCCTTTTGTACGCGTAAAAAAACTCTCGAGTGTCGGAAACCTTTGATACGATGTGTGTTAAGCCTAGCCAACAACCGAGACAAATGGGTCGCGACTTCTGACCTTGATGATGGCGGCCGCGCACTCCGCGAACTGCTGGCTGCCGCAGTCGAACTCCACCACGATGGAGTCCCCTTTCGCTCCCATCACCTGAAAGCAACCATCGTACGATATTATGTACGACAAGAGCAAGGACAGCTTGCGTCACGGGTACGGCCTCGTCGCCGCCTTCAAACCAGCTGAAAGATTAGGGAAGGGGTCGTAAGGAGAGGGGGGGGGGCGAGAGAGAGAGAGAGAGAGAGAAGAAGAAGAAGACGAAGAAGAAGAAGAAAAAAAAACGTCCGCCCTCCACCGCCCCCACTAAGCCCCACTATTCGATTTCCGTTTCAGTTGCATCATCCCTTTTTGCTAGTATCAGTGTAGGAGGTGGTTTACCCTCGGCGGCCTTCTGAACAAAAGTCGTGTGGTCACAGATGTCGTGCCTACATCCGCCCCCCCTCCCCCCCCTCTTAGGGTCTCTATGGTCATACGACTACGGCCATGCATGATACCGAGTACACGCCCCCCCCTAAGCCCCGGCAAGGTATGGTACGTGCCTTCATTTTTATGCCGCAGAGGATCTGCACGCATCCTGTCAACACAACACAAGGAAAAAGTATGCCCCCCACCGCGCCCCAACTACGTCACTTCATTTTTATCGCACAGAGGCGTCTGCAACCTAATAACATTAACACCAGAACAAATGCCCCCCCCCCCCCCCCCCCCATACGACTACGGCCATACATGAGATCGAGTACATCTCTTCTATCGAGTAAACCCCCCCCCCCGCCCCACCGCCGTCTCGAAAGGGATTCGTGGTCAATGGTCAAATGACTAAGGCAAGCAACAAATGAGCCCCCCCCCCCCTCTCGGTACACGCCTTCATTTTTATGGTCTCCCTCTCTCCCTCTCTCTCTCTCCTGTATATGATCAAATAGTAGGCTCTCCTCCCCCCCTCCCCGATACGTTCCGCGCTTTCCTTTTTATCGCGAGAGAATACTCCAGCCCTTTCTTCCCCTCGCCGGCTCGCGTCTGCTGATACCTGGTATATATTATCAATCAAGGCATGTTAAACTACTCGAGCTGCTGTACAAGGTAGCGCGAAACAATCGATCGATTAGCTTTTCGGAGACGATACGCAAGCACGATAGGAGCTCCTCCCAAAAATACGCCCCCCGCCATGCGCTGCTTGCCTCGTGCGCGGCGAACTCGAGCGACCCGACGAGGATGTCGTTGCCCAGCTGAGTGTGCGCCTTGAGGTCGATGCGGACGGTATCGAGATAGTCGACGTCGACGAAAGCCACCGGGGAGTTCCAGACTGTAGTTTTTCGCGAGCAAAACAAACACACACAGCGCGAGCGAAAAACAGGGTGGGAGGGGGTTGAGAGAAACGAAAAAAAACAAAGCGTACTGAACCACAAGTCAATATATTACGAATACGGTACACCATACAACACAGCGCAACACTACACAACCCAAGGCGAGGCAAGACAAGACGAGACAACCGACGGGCTGACCTTAACCTACTGTACCGGAACCGAACGGACATTAGTCTAACCCTAACCTATCTGCCTACCTGCCTACCTATGGTACCTACCTGTGGTGCCTACCTACAAATCTACTTACCTGCCTACCCACCGACGGACTGACTAACCGATACCGAACGACCCATAGTAGAGTATTTGCCGACCGATGTATTAGCACCGACCGACCGACCGACCAACCTGCTTACCTACCTACCTATTGACGGACTGATTGACACACCGGAATCAAACGACCTACCGACATGCCGACTTACCAACCTACCGGCCTACCTACCTACCTACCTACCTACCTACCTACCTACCTACCAGGTACCTACCTACCTATCTACCCACCTACCTACCCATCTACCTCCCTCCCTCCCTCCCTACCTACCTACCTACCTACCTACCTACCTACCTACGTACCTACCTACCGGCTGACCGACGAACTCTCCTCTACCGACGCACGCATGTACCTACGTACGCCCAAGGATCTTCCTACCCACCTAACATAACTGCTGCCGCCACCCATCTATAGAGGTCTACCTGCCGAATTGCCCGAACCGTGGTACAGATAGAACGAAACGAAGGAACGAACCTGGGTGCAACGTCTTAAGGCTGGGGACCGTGCTATGCGTGGTGGCCTCCTTGTCCCTGGTGAGGTAGCACTCGCAGTACGTTGGGAACAGCTGCTCACAGCACCCCCATGGCATTAACCCAGCGGCGGCGGCGGGGTAAAGGGGGGGGGGGGGGGGGGGGGGGGAGGGCTTATGCTTCGATCATTTGAGCTTCGCGCTTGGTGCAAGCAATGTCTGCCTGGTCGGTGAAAACCCCACGTGCTCCGTGCCGGCATTGTAGGGATGCGAGGGTCTATGGTCATACGACTACGGCCATGCGTGATTATGAATATCCCCCCCCCTCACCCCCCCTCTTCCCCTCTGATAGCGAGTTAAGCAACATTATTTTCCCTGTGCTTCGTGCGAAAAAATCCCACACCTCCAACAGAACATCTATAGATCATTCTTACTGCATGATCTAGATCGTTCACGGCAGATATATCATACTTTCCGGACCGCTCTACAGCATGCTCATATTCCGGGGTGGGACCCTTACAATCCGCGTGCATGATATGTCGCATGTTTTCCGGGTTGGATCTGTACTATAGACAGATCCTGCACTCAAGCTCTGACAACGGCAGGTGTGAGGAGATAGATTACCCATCTGTAGATGATCTGTAGATAGACAGATAGCTCAAGACATATCTGTCCTTGCAGTAGGCGCGAAAAGGTAGAGCCACAATCTCACAACTCCCGGTTTCATACCGTGTTTCTGGGTTGCATCTGTGCTATATGCAGATCTCTGGACAACCTCTCACAGCGGCAGGTGAGCAACTGTATAGATGATATATCTGTAGATGATCTGTAGATAGACAGATCATGACCTGTCCATACAGTGGGCGTGAAAAGGTTGAGCCACAATCTCACATACTTCCAGTTTCACAACGTGTTTCGCGCATGACAGCTGTACTGCACCATGCACGGTGTGGGCCGGCGGACGACAAACGCACACGTGTATACGTACCCGGTACGCGGGGCAGCAAGGTTGAAACTTTGCTCTGTATCAAAAGCTCCACCCGCCGGACAAAGAGATCCCGATATATCTGCGTATCATCCAAATTCTACCTAACTCGCGGTAATGATACGTTGCGCGCAGGGTCTGTACTGCACAGATCCCACCCAGGAAAACATGTCCTACTAGTAGATCATGCTGGTTGGATGCCTCGCACCCGGGAAGACGAGCTAGATCATACAGATCATACAGGAATCGTCGCATGCTGTGTAGGAGTATACCAGGCATCAAGCAGGGCGAACCCTGGGGGGAGCTGGGTGGAACCCATGTGCTTATGGCAAAAAGAGCCCAAGGCCAACTCTAGCCCCGCCTCAGATCAACCACAGATCACCCGTTACGTCGAGAAACCACAGTTCATTCTTGCGCAGATCAACCACAGATAACCCGTACGCAAAGCAACCGCAGATCAGCCATACAAAGATCAACCACGGCCCATTCTTACGCAGATCAACCACAGGTCACCCATGCGCAAGGCAACCACAGATCACCCACAACCTGATCAATCACAGATCACCCATGCGTAAAGCAACCACAGATCACCCACACGTAAATCAACCACAGATCATCCAAACGCAGATCACCCACGGATCACCCATACGCGAAGCAGCCACCGATCACCCACACGTAGATCAGCCACGGATCACCCATACCATCTACCAGGTACGTGCGTAGTATTAACCACATCACCGATCGTTGTACAGATCAACCACACATCACCGAATAGTGTACAGATCACCGAATATTGTACATATCAAACACAGATCCCCGATTATTGTACAGATCAACCACAGATCACCCACAGATCACCCACACATAAACCACCAATCAACTCAGCCGAGCCATACACAACAGAGCCGCGGCGGCTCGCGGTCCAGACCGCCACTCCCCAAGTTCGCACCGGATATCGTACGGATACGTGCGAAACGCAACGCACTCCACAGAGCGTAACGTGTCTACCTGGTCGACGTGGTTATCCCAATCGTCGCTCATGTCGATGAAGCCGTCCATCACCGACAAATTCAGCACGTACAGCTTCGACGCTCGGTAGCTCGTCCAGTATCTTTTGTCACGTATAGCGTTGCATTCGGGGGGGGGGGGGGGGGGGGGGGGGGGGGGGGGGGGGGGGGCGACATGACCATGCAGAGGGGCGCGGGCGCGGGAGAAGAGCAACGTGCCAGGGTAAAAAACAAAAAAATAAGGGGCAGGGGGGGGAAAAGATGTGTACCGGTGCAAAGTGTAGGACATGGAAGGGGGGGGGGGGGGGGGAGGGAAAGGGGATATTGGGGAAATGATGATTGGGGTGCAGGCGACAAAAAATCGGCGGGAAGCGGAGTGAAAGGAAGGCACACGGTAAACAGCACACCGCCACGAACAAACAGCACGACCAATGCCACCAACACCAGCAGAACACCGCCCCGCACACCACCGCCGCCATCACCCCAGCCCATTCCAGAGCGGACTAAAGTCTCGCCTCGAAGACGTGGCCAGCTCCAGAGCACTTCTCCCCTGAGTGTCGAGCACGTCGTTGAGGTCGCTCCCACTGATCACCGTCCCGATCCGGCTCTCGTCCTCCCGTACTTAGCGGGAGGGCCGCCGTAGGGTACGCCCGACACCTGATCACGACTCTGGCGACGGTTGAGGCGAGATAATGGTGGTAGTGGTGGTGGTTGGTGGCGGGCGGAGTGGGGGGAGGGGGTGGGGGGGTGTACTCAATATCATGCATGGCCGTAGTCGTATGACCCTCGCATCCCTACAGTGGCCGGGACGGAGCATGTCGGGCTTTCACCGACCAGGCAGACACTGATGGCACCAAGCGATAAGCGCCGTAAGGTCTTGGGCGAGTCGCATGAAGGGTGAGCTGGGGGGGGGGGGGGAGGGGGGTTAGAGGGCAAGCCGCGAAGAGTAAACAGAACGACCAAAACAAAATTGACACCGGACCACTCTTCTACCGTGAAAAATAAGCTCCGTTTGCTTTTCACTATGTTATCAGAATAAAAAACCAGGCCTTGAACGCCTACATGCAGGTGTTGGGATAGCACACCAACCTCCGGACGAACTCCCAACGCTGAGCGATGGATGTATTTTTTATTTTTTTTAAAGAACCTCGACCGGATAGATCTCCCCAACAACGCCCCGCCATTTTCCTTGTGTGCGCCCCCCCCGCCCCCCCCCCGCCCCCAAGTTTCGGAGAAACTCCGCTCGAAAAATCGTCCCACGTATGAATAGCATGCTATCTTGCATGTCGTACGCTCGACGTAATAGCGGGAACAACACGGTGCGCACCGTTCACGTCGTCCACCGAACCGAAACCTCACACGTAGACCAAAAACACGCCGTTCACCGAAACTCCAACCCTATCCCCAGCCCAAACCACAGCCACAACACGCGTTCACCGAAACCTCAGACGTAAACCCAACCCCAGATCAAAGCACGCCGTTCACTGAAACCCCAACTCCAACCCTAACCCCGGACCTCAACCTAAAAGCCCCACACCAAAAACACGCCGTTCACCGAGACCCCCCGCCCAAACCTAACCCCACACCTACACCCAAACCCTAACCCTAACCCGCACAAAAACACACCGTTCACCAAAACCCAAACCCTATGACCCTAACTAACCCCAGAGGCTAAAATTATAACCCCAAGCCCGAACTAAAAGCCAAAGAGCGCGGTCACCGACCAACCTTCGGTAGGCGCGATACCTACCATGAGGATGTCGTATTGACACTTGGCGAGACGGTAGAGCGTGTCATCGTTTCTGAGAGGCCCTTGAGCTGGACGTGGTGGAACAGTCCCGCCCCTGCCAAAAGAAACGGGGGGAAACAAAAGAAAAACAAAACACACACACACTCACATTCAGAAAATTCGTTCGTCGGCTGATTTATTCGTTCATTCGTTGGGATTTCATTCGTCACACCCTTTCACCCCCCCCCCCCCCCCCCCCCCCCCCCTCCCCCCCTCCTCCCCCCCCCACCCACCCCCCTTCTTCGGACGGAGATAGCGACCCAAGCAAGGACGCCTTCGGCGTTATCGAACCCTTCTACGTGCATGCATACGAGCAGCGTGAAGCGCACAGCAACAGCGGTGTGACAGTTTTGCGCCCTTGGTGCCGTGCGGCTAACTCCCTTTGCATCGTTCAAGGCGTCGCTATTCGAAAACACCAATTTCGCCCTGCCAAACTCCTCAAAGAGAGCTGTAATTCATATACCAGGTACCAGGTATGTGCTATTAATAACTTCATCGGTTCGTTCATGTGTAATCCATCCAAACTCTTCATAAACCCAAGAAAACATCCACTCCTTTGCTCACTCGTGATGTCGCCCATTCCAACTCGCAAAAGCATGTCGCTTTCAATCTCAGCAGTAGGGTTTCCAGCTCGTACGTGAAGAGGCGTGAGCGCATTCAGTACAAGCAGTAGGGGTTTCCATTTCTAACCCAAAAAACGCGTGCGACGCTTTCAGTACATTCAGCAAGTACGTTTGGTTTCCAGTTCTCACGTAAAAAGGCGTTTCCGATGGCCAAAGCGTCTGTCACGTCCCTCGCCACCCCCGACTCGATCAAAACGGACACGGCCTCCCTCCCCGGGAACACCATGTAGTGCCGCCGGAACCCTCGTTGGATGTCTCTCGAATTCAACCGCTGAAGAACTTGGCCGAGTTTTCGAATCTGACCGCAAAACAAAAAACGTCGAAAGCAAAAACGAAAATGAAAACGAAAAAAATGCCAACTTATCAATACCACCAGTCGCTCGTACGATTTCTCTATTATGGGGGGCCATAGTCAATACCAGGTAGGACCTATGGTGCACATAAAAACCTACATATATTTAACCGTCTTTAATAACAATATTGGGTTCTGTTAACTATGGTCCCCCTGTAATAGCTGATGGACCAACATAAAACAACGGGTATCCACGTAACAAATTATAGGGGCAAGAGATCACGACTGTTGTATTACGGGGGACCATAGTTAATAGGACCTATGTTATACATAAAAACCTATATATTTCACCATTTTTACTAACAATATTTGGTCCTATTAACTATGGTCCCCCGTAATAGTTTGAAGTTATTATTTTCTTGACGGACTCTGTAAACCCTACAACCCGTGTTGATAAGCAAGTACAATAGCAGGGGGCGACACGTATCAAGGATTCGGAAGAAGACAAAAAAAGAACACGAGGAAAAGATTCGTTTTTTATCAGAACTGTCTAGATGAATCATCAGACAGACTCGTGAGCACTCGCGCAAAATGCGAGGAACGCCGTCCAAACTCCTACCTCTCTGTCCCGAAATATAGGGATCAATTGTATACGATCAATAACAGTGCTGTACAAAAAAAAATCCTTCCCATCCCCGGACAGTGGTCTACATAAAAAGCAGCGTGTACGAGCCTAAGCTTAGCGAGGATAGAGCGGTATATAGAAGCCTAAAACAGAGAGCCTGAGCCCAGCGTCGATATCACAATCAGCCGCGAGCCACGAGCCAGAAAAGGACATCCGGGGCTCCTGTCGCGTGCTGTAAGCCAATAAAGCGAAGCCGGACGAACACCACTCCCAGGGGAAAAGCGCGGCGAGGAGGACCCATCGGCGGCTTCACGTGTAGAGGCCAACTCGCAGCCCTCGCAATGGCCCACGACCGCTCTCCACCTTCCAACGGTAACTAATCCACCGCTTTCCGCTTTCCTTACCCCAGTCAACGGCGGGGTAAGAGGGGTATATGATCCATCAAACGATAATCCATCTCTTCCCGCCTCGGTGCCTCCTCCACCGGAAGCAATCTGGCCACCCCTTCCGCTTGCTCACCTTATTCAGCGGTAGTGTCGGCACATCCGCGTACCACCTCTCCTGCAGGGCCGCCTCCCCATGGAGGGTTTTCGCGCTAGGTCGGAGGCGTTTCCGAACCGACTGGTGCGACCCGGTCTGGTCCACCAAGTTCTTCGCAAGGTCGAAAAAAAAGTTGGGAGGTATAGTAAAAGCGGGGGTGGGAGGGAAGAGGGGGGAGGGAAGGGGGGAGCGAAGAGGGGGGGGGGAGGGGGGGGGGGGGCGTACGAATGTCATGCATGGCCGTAGTGGTGTGACCACAGACCCTCGCATCCTCCCTCCGATGCCGGGACGGAGCACGTCGGGGTTTCACCGACCAGGCAGGCGTTGATATGCGTGTACCAACCGCGAAGAGAAACGCGAGGTGCGTCGGGGGGCGAATCGCAACGAGGGTCAGCTGCGTCCTACAGTACGTACTGAGGGCCGCTTCCCGTAAAGAAGCGGACTTTCTTGCGTATTGATGGATGCCAGCTGGAGGGAGGTGGGGCGTGGGGGGGGGGGGGGGCGGTAGACGGCACTGTGGTGCATTTACTCTGACGCGCAGACAGACATACGAACAAGGTATTCAACTCGGGCCGACGGACATTTATACAACACACTCACAACAGACACGCGGACTTCCAGACATTCAGACAGACAATCCAGGTGGACGATCGGACGTTCAGGCATCCAGGAGACATTCGGCAGGCATTCGCGCGTTTACGCGACCAGAAAGATGTTAAGACACACACTTGAGACATTCAGACATTCAAGACAATGACTCCGGTATTCGGGCAGACCCTGCGATGTCTGTGTGCCCGGCTGTGTGACTGGCATGCGGGCAGACACAAAAAAGACACCAAGATATTCAGACATCCAAGGCAAAGTATTTATTCGGATAGACTCACATGTCCGTCTGTCTGTCTGTCTATTTTCTCTGTCTGCCTGCCTGTCTATCTGTCCGTGTGTCTGTCTCTCTGTATTATATGTATGTATTGCGCATGTCTGTCTGCCAGTGTTCGTCTATCTTGTACGCCTGCCTGCCTGCCTGCCTACATGTCTGCCTGTCCCCTGTCTTCCTGGCTGCATGTATGTCTGTCTACCCGCCTCTTTGTCTACCTATTTGTCTGTACGCCAGCCTGCCTGCCTGTCAGCCTGCCTGCCCATCTGTCGCACCAAAAAACGTAGCATAGTCCGTCGTCGGCCGTCACCTTAAAGTGGTCCTGGGGGAAACGGTAGTAAACCGCCGCGTTGCTCTCCATGAGCTTGTTCAGTCGAAAGTGGTGCAGCAGGCCCCTCCTCATCATGCGGTTCAGAAGGTACACGGCATCGATCTCATCGGAGCAAAACTCCTTCCGCATGCACCAGTCCTGTTCATTGTTGTCGAGTAGTGCACGGGGGGGGGGGGGGGGGGGGGGGGAGGGGGGAGGGGGGGGGGAAGAGGGAGATAGATAGATATATGTAGAGAGAGAGTGAGAGTGGGAGGGAGGGAGGGGGGGAGAGAGGCAGGCAGAGAGGGGGGGGGGGGGGGGGGGGGGGGGTTGGAGAAGGGGAGGCAGGGAGGAGAGGGAAGCAGAGGGGGGGGGTGGAGGAAGGAAGGGAGCGAGGAAGGGAAGGGGGGGGGGCAGGAAGAAAAACAGACAAGAGCGTGAGGGAGGAATATCGTGGGTGGGAAAACAGGAAAGCACACGGAGGTAGAGAGAAAGAGAGATCGAGAGAGTGGGAGAGGGGGGAAAGCCAAGAGACCCAAGAGGTCGATACAACGAGCAAGAGACTCAAAAACAGAAGGAGAGAGCCCCAATGCAAGAGGTCGATCAATAAAAACAGCGAAAAAAAAAACAAAAAAACAAAAAAACATGCAATACACCGCGTGCGAGATAGGAAGGGGGAAAACAAAGGTTATTTCTCACCACCGCATCCTTCCCTGTGAAGCATGCTCGCACCCTGCCACCGAACATAGTCTTGAAATCGGCCACCGGCACTTCGAGGTGTAGCTTTGGGGGGACGAGGGGGGGAGGGGGGGGGGGTCAGAGAAGATGGGACGTAGGAGGAGAGGGAGGTGTACGAAAAAGAGAGGGACAGAAAGAAGGGAGGAGAGGGAGAGACAGAGAGGGAGAAATAGAGAGAGAGGAGGAGAGAGAGACAGACAAACAAACAGACAGACAGACAGACAAGACAAGACAAGACAGACGAGATAAAAACTCCTGTTAACTATGATATGCAAACATACTGAAGTACTGGTGGAACAGCATAACACATGCTCGTACATAAATCATACTGGTACACCTGTAGGGCATGCTAAATGGTGTGAAACGCGTCTTTATCCTGTCTGGGTTGGGCTGTCCGGGTGTTGATCGTCAGTAGTGAGTTGTGTGCTGAGAATTGCATTGTTTTTGCGTTGTTTTTTGTGCGTTGTGTAGTGTAGCGCGGGTGTTCGTTGCGGACGAAAACTGTCCTGATTTGCAAACCACTCGAAAACCGGAATGTCCCTGGTAGCACTCTATTGAACTATCCACAGATCATTCCCACTTCATGATCTAGATCTACCTTTCAAGGCAGACAGATCACGTATCCCCGATCTTGTATATAAGATCTGTATGATCTGCAGCTCATTCATGCTGGTGGGTGGGATCCGTGTAAAATCTGCATCGTGATATACAGAGCACATACTTATTTCCTGGGTGTGACCTGTACTACATGCAGATCCTGCACTCGACCTCTCACGACGGCAGGTGATGAACTAGATCATCTATCTGCGTATGATCTGCAGATAGATAGGTACTCGTAGATCACCATCTGTCTATCCGACTTTTGACAACGGTGAATACGTATGAGATACCTCGCGCGTATGTACGTCGTGCATGTTCGATGTTTTTTATTAGAAAAAAAAAAAGGTTGCGGGTGAAGGTGCTGTTTTTGAGGACGGCAGGTACCCATCACTGCTGTACGAGTACAGCACTATTAACCCTTTTAGAACCGAAGTCCCATGTGTGGGGACAAACCACTCAAATTTCAAATAGTTTGTCCCCAAAACGGGACTGCGGTTCTAAAGGGGTGAATTAAATAACAACATTACACCAGCATGAAATGCTCAGAGCATGTCGTGCCGTGTCCTACAACTTCTTTTTTTTCCTTTCTTTTTAGAACAATGCGTAGCGCTTGAACACTCCACAATAGAAAGATACCAAAAATACGAAAACTGCATACCAGGTACCTGATACACTCTACTATACTTGTACAAACAGCAGTACATACCCAGGTACATACGCAGGTTTGCGATAAAAAGCGGAAATTTGATTTTTTGGGGAATTCGAATAATACGCAACGAAATGCGCAAAATCCGCTCCATCGTACTATTAATAATATGCAGAAGTAGTGGTCCCTCTATAGTGCAGGTTAAGTAGCTCCGGTTGCCCGTTAGGGTCGATCTTAACGAGGGCCGTTTTTTAGTTTTTTTCGGTATTTTCTCGAAATTTCGATATTACTTGGTTTTTTCCTATGGGAAATTACCGAAATTTCGGGAAAATACTGGAAAAAAAAACTGAAAAACACTCTTCGTTGAGATCGACCCTTATTACGGGGAACCATAGTAAATAGCTACGGTACACCCAAAAACCTATATGCTCACATATTTTTTTAATACCAATATTTGGTCCTATGTACTCCGCTCCCCCGTGATACAACAACAACAACAACAACTCGTAGTACCCGGAGAATCGCTGGGCACGGATGGGATTGTGTGCTGCTTACTGCACGCGTAAAAACGTAGCATATATCTGTGGCGTAGTTTTGTGACCGCAGAGCTTGTACTGGTATCTCTCCCGGACTGAAGAATCGGCACGGACACTTGGTCGTGCTGGACGTCGAAGGGTAAAAGAAAAAAAAAGAAACGGTTTAATGTGAAGATAACACACTGATGTTACTAGTAAATAGTGTGAACAGCAGTGTGCGGACGGCGTACCCATCATGCAGCACTAATGTAGTGCGGAGGACCAGAGTAAACAGGACCAAATATTGTTATTGCGGGGGACCATAGTAAATAGGACCTACTGGCTGTATGTTATACACAAAAACCTATATGCTCACCTATTTTTACTCACAATATTCGGTTCTGTTTACTGCTGTGGTCATCCGCAATAATAAAAATAGCGAAATACATACCTGGTAGGTTTTTGTGTTGCTACTGCACATACTACTGTAGGTCCTACCTTGGTTTTTACTATGGTTTTTGTGCCGATTATTGCCGCTACAGAGAAGACAAGGTAGTGTCGGTATTATCGGTTGGTGTAATATCATAATGTAACGTATGCCGGCACTATCGCGGGGCCACAAATTCCAAAACCAGAGTCCCTTTTCTAAAGCCCCACACCCAACGGCAGTAGTAAGGGTCGATCTTAACCCCTATAGAACCGCAGTCCCGTTTGGGGGCAAACTACTTGAAGTTAGAGTGGGTTGTCCCCAAACGGGACTGCGGTTCCAAAGGGGTTAACGAGGAGTTTTTTTTCAGTTTTTTCCCGTATTTTCCCGATATTTCGGAATTTTCCTATAGGAAAAAACCGAGATATACCGAAATTTCGGGAAAATACCTAAAAAAAACAAACAACACAGCCCTCGTTAAGATGGATCCTGACAAGGAACACTGGGGTCAAGATAACATTACCCTGGGCATTCTACATACCTGGTACCGTGCCTGGTAGTCGGTAGCTCTGATTAACCTCCTTCGGAGCCAGAGATACAGTAGCAGCCAAACCAATGATAAAACTTGGGGCATTCGTCAAAGCCGTCAAGCCGGCTACTACCGGTAGGATCCTTCAGCGCCCGTTGTTCTACGTATATGTGCTTCCTTTCAACCAATCGGAAATCGGACACCGCTGCAGTCGCTATTATTTCACCGCCAGCTTTCCCCCCCCCCCCCTCAAAATGTCTCCAAGAGAGAGCGAAAGTATTACCAAGTACCATGTATGCAACAGCACAATATCGGTGTATAGTGTCAGAAATCTGACACATATCATATCGATACCTATACCGAGGACACGGGCCGATAGCATATGCGCGTTTACCCGCGGGGGTCCACAACCCGAGATTATCCGAGTTTCTGCCCCGCCCAACGGGTATATGCCGGTGCATAGATACTAATTCCCATAATATCATCCCCCCCCCCCCCCGATACCATGGCGGCCGTCGAAAGTGTTCACATCTCATGACAGATAGATCATGATGTAGTACTTAGGTCGTTCCATAACCTCGCCTGACGTTCGTTGATCTGCGCCGGACGTACAGACCCGACACAAAAAGGATACGTCCTGGATCGTCCAGGTTACAAGACCCCCCATCCAACCACATGAGCTCCAGCAGCAGCAGCAGCAGCAGATCATACAGGTCAGGGGATCTATCCATAAGCCTTGAACTACAGCAGCATCAAGTTCATCGAGTGGGAACGATCTGTATATGATCTGTAGATGATCTGTCCGAGGCATCAAACTGTTGCATGCTCTGAAATCGAGACACGGCCTGCTAAAACCGGGTACCGCATCACGCGGGGTAATACCATACCACACACACCCCGGACGAACTTCAGAGCCGATTTTCGCCGAAGCATTTTAGGACTACAGTCCCGTTTTGGGGACAACCTCCTTGGAATTTGACTGGATTGCCCCCAAAACGGGACTGCAGTACTAAAAGGGTTACCATTTACGAGAGACCATAGTAAATAGGACCAAATATTGTTAGGAAAAAATAGCGAAATATATAGGTTTTTGTGTGTACCGTCGGTCCTATTTAATATGGTCCCCCGTAATACAAGATCGGGTGGAAATACATCTGGTTCCGACACACAAGACGCTGCCATGGTCTTGCCGAAAAAAAACTGCAGTCAGTCCCGCTTTGGGGACAGAACCACTCGAATGCAGTCCTGAGAAGGGTCCAAGGAAGCGGTTGCGGGGGGGTGGGTGGGGGTGAGGGGGAGCGTGTACTCTATAGGAGATATGTACTCGATCTCATGCATGGCCATAGTCGTATGACCATAGACCCTCCCTCGCATCCCTAAAGTGCCGGGACGGAGCACGTCGGGTTCTCATCGACCAGGCAGGCATTGCTTGGACCAGGGGGGGGGGGGGGGGGGGGGGCAACGGAAACGCCCGATGATTTTGGGGGCATCAATCAATCTCGTCGAGAAGAAGATCCCTCGTCGCTCGGCGTTTGCTCTCTCTCTCTCTCTCTCTCTCTCTCTCTCTCTCCCCGCTGTCGAAAAAAAAAAAGCAGCCTGGAATATAAGCTGGAGGGGATGTGCTACCTTCCTTGGGGGATGTATGATACAACACGTATCACTCACTCTGGGAGGACCGCTTGTCACGCTCACGTAAACAAAAAAGCAGTGTGTTGTGTCTGAGCGGCTCTTCCTTCCCCCGAACCTGAATGAGTGGTACCTGGTAGGCGGTATGCCATGCACGCATGATACCAGAGACAAGTGCGAGTGCGAGGTGCCAAGAAAGTGTATATCGGACGTCCCTATCGGTCATATACACCGCTGAAAACCGCCAAACGAGGGAACCGCCCTCGCGAGAAAACGCTGTCGAGAAATAAATAGGTAACAAAAAAAATCTCGGTCCGTGTACCAGAGGCATGGCTCGCTATCATCCTCTGTTGAGAAGACCGCTTACTTTGAACCCCAGTGTGCTTCCTGCTCGCATCACCCATTACCCGCGCCATTTTGTTGGGGAGCGCTTCAATAACAAGTTATAGAGTTAGGATGCTCTAGAATCGCAAGAATACAGGGGCTTCCACCAGAGGCGTTTTCCTCGACGGGCCAGCACGAAAAAAACTCGAAACCGCCAAAGAAAAAAAAGAATGCAAAACCGCGTGTGATTTTGAGAACTGCTGGGGACCTGGTACGTACATGTAAATACCGGATATTTATATACCTACCAGATTCTCTCCCATCACACCGGTATTACTCATCCCTGATCCCTGACGGTAAAGCCGCCTCTAGTCACCAAAGCACGACACCAACGGAAGCCGCCCTGCTCTCCAATCTCAATACCATCGGTGGGGACAAGTGGTGCACACGCCCACGAATCAAGTTGAGGAAATGCCAGCTGTTGGGCTGCAGCTCTGTACAGCTGTACGGCAATCGCCGCACGCGAAACTACTCGGGTGCCCGGCCGGGTGGGGGGCGGTGATAACCCTTTGAGGGCCGCAGTCCCGTTTTCGGGAACAAGAAAGTCAAACCTCGATGTAGTTTGTCCCCCCAAAAACGGGGGACTATTTACGGGGAACCGCAGTTAACACGACCAAATATTGTTGGTAAAAAAGGTTAAATATATACTGGTAGGTTTTTACGTATACCATAGGTCCTACCTGGTATTAACTATTGGTCCCCCGTAATACTACAGTAGTCCAAATTTTTTTTTGAGAAATGCAGTCGCATTTTGGGGACGAACCACTCGAACTTCACGTAGTTTGTCCCCCCAACGGGACTGCGGTTCACAAAGGGTCAAGGCGGAACCGGAACCGGGTACCCGGGTCCCGGCAGACACGGGTACCCGGGTACCCGGGTTACCATACACTATCTACTGCCCATTTAGCTTTTGAGCGGCGGCGGGTAAGGCTTTTTCTGGATGGGGGGCATGCATGGGTCGTCACGAAAATATATACCGCGGGCCAGGCCAGAATAATTCCTTCCTGCGACACGCTCATCGCGGTCATGATGGCGCGAGGTGGTAATCCGACAAAATTGCTGAGTGGCACGATATACCACTGAATGTGTATTATATACGGGGAGGTGTAGAGGCGTTCTTACGATAGAGGTTCGCCTTTTATTTTCTGAGGCTCCTCACTTGAGGAGCTCCAAACCTCACCCGAAAACGGACTCCAGCGAAGATCAAATTGCATCAAATTGAATCCCGATAAATAATCCCCATGACCCAAGAACACAAAAACATCATTTTCGGAAACGCGATTGGCATTCCGATGATTTTGGGTTGAGGAACCCCGTCATTCGGAAATATTTCGGCGGAAATGTGCTACCTCTATCGTAGAACCCGTCTGCAACGGTAGCTGGCGCATACAGATACTGCTGTGTTACGACAAACGTATGACGATACGAGTAGAGGGATACGGAATACCTTGGTACGTATGAACGTATACACGATACGGAGACTGGGTGCGCTCGGAGAGCGCGGAGACACGTTGTGCCGAATGCCGTTGGGAACGGGCGCACAATACCAAGAGGCCCGTGCCATGGAACAAAGAACGCCAGAAGGGGTCCTAAGCACTTGCAGTGCGTGCGTGTGTGTGTGTTCTTCACATGAAACCGTTCTTTCTACCCGTCGACATCCAGCACAACCAGTGTCCGTGCCGATTCTTCAATCCTAAAAATAGATACCAGTTCTGTGGTCACAAAAGCGACGTACTGCTGTATGTGCGTATCATCGCATCATCCCTCTCACATCGTCGTAGGGCTGTCCGTGTGCGTATTCATGCTTTCATACATGAGAGTACGTACCGTACACAACCTTCCCCGGGCAATTAATACAACGATAGTACGCCAAATTCCGGAGCAGGCCGTTTGGCAGAGGGGTAGGAAATAGGAAGCAGTACGCACGTATGGCATGTATGTACGTATCGGCCAGTGGTACAGCGGATGCGGTTGGTTGATTTTCGTTGCGTATCATACCGTCGTATATATCACAACATACTATTACGGGGGACCATAGTTAATAGGACCAAATATTGTTCGTAAAAATAGTTAAACATATAGGTTTTTATGTATACCATAGATCCTATTAACTATGGTCCCCCGTAATATAAATATTAACATTACGGGGGACCATCATAGTAAATAGGATCAAATATAGTTGATAAAAATAGCCAAGTATGTAGTTTTTTGTCTGTACCGCAGGTCCTATTTAATACCTGGTACCTGGTATGCCTCCCGTGAATATATAAACCCGAGAGGGTTTTAGCCAAAATCAGGTATACCTGGCCACTTTTCGGCCAAAATAAGGTACATACTGAAGACAAGTACAAAACACCCCAGGAACCCTGCTATTGGCCAGGCTGGCATCGCAGCTGATTTTTCGCTCGAAAAGACCAAGCAAGGCATACCTGACTTTATCCAATCTGTCTACTATTACGGGGGAACATAGTTAATAGGACCAAATATTGTTAGTAAAAATGGTGAAATATATAGGTATTTATGTATACCATAGGTCCTATTAACTATGGTCCCCCGTAATATCAATAATAGCTTTCAACTGATTTTGGTCACCTTTGAAACCAATCAGAGAGGCCGTACGCACACCATCTTCTCTCCGTATGCGCCTGCGCTCCCTCGGTTGAAATTCTTCTGCATTAACGTAGAAAGTTTGCACTCGTATGTCGTACGTACCTGGTAAAAAGCGTACCTATACACGCATGCATGCATACGCCGGTTTCACTTTTTCTTCTTGACCCTTTTAGAACCGCAGTCCCGTTTTGGGGACAAAGCACTCAAATTTCAAGTAGTTTGTCCCCAAAACGGGACTGAGGTTCTAAAAAGGGTTAACCCTTTTAGAACTCCAGTCCCGTTTTGGGGACACCACCACCCAAATTCCAATACATTTGTCCCCAACTGTCTCCAAAACGAGACTGCGGTCCTAAAAGGGTTATAAGGGGGTGTGCGATGCGCTTTCAGGTAGTTGATTGATGTGACGTGTACTCTGTATTTTTCCATGGCCACAGCAGTCCATACACCATGGCAACACGGCATCTCCTCTGCACCACCCCGCGTCGAGGTGGTCTCAGGTTTGGTATGGCAAGATAATTTCGTGCCGAGCAGGCGGTTCCGCGCGGTTCCACGCGGTTCCGCGAGGATGGTCCAGAAGCTTTAAAGCTGTCAACCGGGGGGGGGGGGGGGGTTCGCCAGAGTAAACACGCTTGGCGCTCCTACGGTGGCGGAACAAACGCAAGCCTATCAATGGTGATTCTCTGCAGGTCCAAGTGGAGTTCGTCGTACCTACGTACGTATACCCTCAGAAAACACGATAACTCAGATTCTGGAGGCAACGTGGCACGCTCAATGCTTCAAGGCGCATGTTTTTTGGTAATGGATTTTCGTGGGCAAAACACCGCTCGCGGCGCTCCTTTTTTTACTTGGTTTTTATGTTTACCTGATATAGACCCAACCGCTGTTACTGCTGTTGCGTACCAGGTAGGTTTTCTTTAGTGTGGAACGCTCGGCCCTTACACCCTCGACAGCGCACTTTTTACCTCGCTTGACATGTCCCCTGACATATTATGACGTATCGTAGTGGGGAGGGGAGTTGCGACTATTGACACCATTAACTAACCCTCTTAGGCCCTCAGTCCCGTTTTAGCCACAAACTACTTGGAATTTGAGTGAATTGTCCCCAGCACGGGACAGTAGCGGTCCTAAAGAGGTTAACAACACCATACTGGTACGAAAAATGGGATGAAACAAAATAGTACATACTGCTGTGGTACCTGGCACATACGGTACGTCGTACCTACAGAACCAGTACGTAGAACATGAGAGTTTGCCACCTCACGGGGTTCGACAAAAATGGCTGACGCGCAATATGTTTACTATTACGGGGGACCATAGTTAATAGGACCTATGATGTGAATAAAAATCCTATATATTTAACCATTTTTACTAACAATATTTGGTCCTATTAACTATGGTCCCGCGTAGCATACCTGGTATTAAATAGGACCTGCGGTACACATAAAATCCTACATATTTCGCTGTTTTTATAAAGAATATTTGGTCCTATTTACTATGTTCCCCCGTCATATATACTGCTGCCCCTCTGCGCGTGTTTGTTATCTATGATGGCTCAACGTGTGAAATTTACTGGCAAAACAGTACCAGGAACAGGCAAATACTGCGAGGACAAGTCAGGTTAGTTGGTTTGCTTCGCCGCCCACCCAACAGCTATGAATATTAATAGTAATATCGATATAGTCAGTAGCGGTTCCTCTATACGAGTGCCGGTTGAGTACGAGAGCAGGGTGGCCAACGCGGCAGCAGCGCCTTCAGAACGAAATCGCTTGCACCAGACGTGACTATTACGGGGGGCCATAGTTAATAGAACCAAATATTGTGAGTAAAAATGGTTAAATATATAGGTTTTTATGTACACCATAGGTCCTATTCACTATGGTCCCTCGTAATATTACGAAGGGCCATATTAAATAGAACCTACGGTACAAACAAAAACCTACATATTTCGCTATTTTTACTAACAATATTTGGTCACATTTAATATGGTCCCCCGTACTATATTACGGTTACTAATCCGATCATATTTGGTCATATTTACATATTTCGCTATTTTTACCAACAATATTTGGTCATATTTAATACCAGGTATGGTCCCCCGTACTATATTACGGTTACTAATAATATTTGGTCATATTTATTATGGCGCCTCGTAATAAATATTACGGGGGGGCACATTTAAATATGACCAAATATTGTTGGTTACTAGGAATGGGAATAGTAAACTGGACCAACTATTGTTGGTAAAAATAGCGAAATATAGAGGTTTTGGTGCGTACGGTAGGTCCTATTTAATATGGTCCCCCGTAATAGTAACTAACCAAGCGTTGTTGCTCCTCTCACATCAACTCGAGCTTTCAAAACATGGAGTCCGTGCGTGGTCGCAGCAGGACAGGCTCTAAAAATCTGAGGCGGAAGATTATTACGACCCCCAGAGAAAAGCGTGCGGAATAGCGCCGGTCGCCGCTGTTTATAGTGATCGGTACAGCTGGCCGGCGCCGATGATGCCGGCAATATACATAAGAGGGGCCATTACCCGCTGTATTAACCCTTTTAGGACCTCAATCCCGTTTTGGGGGGCAAATCACTTGGAATTAGACTGGTTTGTCCCCAAATCGGGACTGCGGTACAAAGGGACTCCAGTCCCGTTTTCGGGGCAAGGCACTCAAATTCCAAGTAATTTGTCCCCAATTGTCCCCAAAACGAGACTGCAGTCCTAAAAAGGGGGTAATGGCGGCGGAATAACATAACCCCCTCGTACGATTAGCCACGATGGTGTCCTCGACAGCGAGAGACGGGAGGGCGCAAACGCCGAGCGATGTGCGTGTCTCCGGAAAAAAATCTCGGCCAGACCTTCCTGCCAAAGGGCGCCGTCTTCGTACGTACTCGTCTCGCAAAAAAAAAAAAACAACAACAACAACAACAACAACAACAAAAGCGTCTTGGGGGAGAGATGTGTTACGCTCGTTTTCTCGTCACCCGTCACGTGATAAATACATGAGTGCCTACCTACATACTGCTGCACGAGTACTTGCAGCGCTGTACCGGTATATACATAGTATTCTTCGTTCGCCGTTTACCGCCCGTACATCAGCAGCGCTCGTACGGACTCATGATATCACACTCTGACCCCATTTAGTGCTGCAGTCCCGTTTTGGGGACAAATCACTTGGAACTAGAGCGGTTTGTCCCCCCCCCCCCCGTCGAGAAAAAAAAATCGGACTGCAGTTCTCGGAGGAGGGTTAATAACCGCAAAATACGTATGATGACGTATTATAAATATCGCAAGTTCTTGTGTATTCGTCGGTCAGGGTGTCTGTCAAGCAGGAGTATATATACACCCGAACCTTCCAACTCGTTTTGTTGCACCACGAGTACAATTAATAATAACAGAGAGCATTGTTCGAGTAAAATTATACTTGGGGTCTTTTGAAAAGAAAAAAGGTGACAGGAACATCGAAAATTCGGCGGTACGAGTATTTGTTGTTTGTTGTTGTTCTCACATTAACTCTCTGACGAAGGAGTCCGTGGTCACACAAAGGTGCTGGAGCCCTAGGAAGATCCGAAAAACTATAAAAAATGTAGCAACGGCGCACATATATACAT
The DNA here is from genome assembly GCA_031213475.1 of Nereocystis luetkeana. Lineage (NCBI taxonomy): Eukaryota > Phaeophyceae > Laminariales > Laminariaceae > Nereocystis > Nereocystis luetkeana. The sequence continues at coordinate 3,181,388 of JARUPZ010000010.1, read as the reverse complement.
ACGCCGGCGGTTCTACCGCTCACCCGCAAGAAAACCCGTAAATTCGTAATTGCCCGCGCCTTTTGGTACGCGCAGGTGCTGGTGTACCTATATTTACAAAACCAAGCACTACAAAAGCGCATGGCGTAGGAGGTAATACGGGGTCTGGCAATGTACTATTACGGGGGGCCATAGTTAACAGGACCTATGGTACACATAAAAACCTGTATGTCTAACCATTTTTACCAACAATATTTGGTCCTGTTAACTATGGCCCCCCGTAATATAAATACTGGAGCCATATGACAGCAGTGGTGGAGTGCGTATGCTTGTTTTTTGTTTTTGCCTCTGTTTTACTGCCGAGGTATTTCTTCCACTCCAGTGTTATTGGAGCCTGTCCTGCGACCACGGACTGCATTGTATTGTGCGTTAATGTGAGAACAACAACAACAACAACAACAACAACAACAACAACAACAACAACATACTATTCAAGGGGGCCATAGTAAATAGGACCAAATACTGTTAGTAAAAAGAGGTAAATGTATAGGTCTTCGTGTGCACCGTAGGTCCTATTTACTATGGTCCCGCGTAATAACGGTGTAATATTATGTACGGAATTTATAACGATGATGATGGTGATAGATGTTAGTCACATTCGTAGCTCGCTTCCCTGCAATCCTGGCTGCGGCCACAAAAAAACGATTCGTACCAGGTATCAATAGTCCACTATGGGCATTCTTTGCCGGTGAAATGGTGCTTACAAGCAGCGGCGGTATAATAACCCGACGGCGACGACAAACCGCAAAGAACCCCGACATTTCCAAGTGTGTATGACGCGTTCTACTATAGAGGTACCACATTTCCGATATATTTGTTTCTGGATGACGGCGCTTCTTAACCCAAAATCGTCGCAATGCCAATCTTGTTTCGAAAAAGACGTGGTTGTAAGCTTGGGCCATGGGGTTATCCATCGCTGAAAGTATGGAGCTCCTCATGTGAGGAGCCTCAGAAAAATAAGGGTGAACCTCTATCGTAGAACGCCTCATATATCTATACCGGGTATATAGATATAGATATATACCCTGTCGAACATTTTAGAACTGCAGTGTCCCATGTCGGAGGCGAACCGCTCAGGTTATATACCAGGTACCACGCAAGTGGTTTGTCCCTAAAAACGGGACTGCACTCACTAAAAAGGTTGGTAGGGGCGGGGGGCGGGGGGGGGGGGGGGGGTTATGCATTGGACGGAGTGCCTGTACTTTACTTCAAGAACGTAAAAAGCAAATTGTGACATTACGCAGTAGCTGCAGCAGCAGCAGCAGCAGCAGCAGCAGACAGCGAGTCAGCCGTCGTTGCACCAAGCAATATTACGGGGGGGGGGCATAGTAAATAGGACCTGCGGTTCACCCAAAAACCTACACATTTCGCTATTTTTACCAACAAATACTCGGTCCTATTTTCTATTGTCCCCCGTAAACGTTGTGTTTGGCACGCTGACGTCATGTGCCCTGGGCTTCTGTAACCGACGGAAACCTGTATACCCGGGCACGCATAAATCGCCTACCGACGATAACCTACCGACGGATACACTAACCGGGATAGACGTACTTATATATATATAGTGTTTTTTCCTGAGAGCGCTCGGGGGGGGCATATCCTTGGCCTCTATATCTCAAGAGCTCCCACATGAGCACCGCCTTCTGATACTACTTGCCGGCGAGACCGTTTTTTTTTTTTTTTTTTGGAGGGCGCGTGCGTGTGTACCCAGAGCACGGCACCGCGGGCGAGCGCGGCGCCATCGCGGCTTGTCAGCGGGCGCTGGCGGGTAGAGGGGGTGGGTTGGAAAGAGCGCGGTCGGCGTTTTCGTGGCTATATAGGCGTCTATGAATAGTGTGCATCGATACGCGAGGTAAGCATAAATGGGCTCTGTCTGGCCTCCTGATGTCGGGTTGAAGATAACATGTACCAGTTTTTAACCCTTTGAGAACCGCAGTCCAGTTTTGGAGACAAACCACTCAAATTTCAAGCAGTTTGTCCCCAAAACGGGATTGCGGCTCTAAAAGGGGTTAATGGGTTGTTTCGGTTTTTGTTATGGGTTATTTCGCAAAGAAAGAGAGAGAGAGAGAGAGAGAGAGAGAGAGAGAGAGAGAGAGAGAGAGAGAGAGAGAGAGAGAGAGAGAGAGAGAGAGAGAGAGAGAGAGAGAGAGAGAGAGAGAGAGAGAGAGAGAGAGAGAGAGAGAGATGAGCGCAGTTTGAGCACCAACATTGTCGAGCTGGCGAACCAGGGCCACGGTGGGCATCGGGCTTCACGCGAGGCGCGCGACGGTGCTCACTGGAGCAGAGGGGGAGGAAAGCTTTACCCGGACCGGATCGGTGGCAAGGTAGTCACGAGAGGCTGAGAGAAAGCTCTGGCGTTCGTTTGTTTTTCTTGGCCGGCGCAAGGTGTCCCAATCAAGCGGAAAATATTTGCATCAGAGCGGACGTTTTATTTCTTTTCTCTTTTTTTGGGGGGGGGGGGGGGGGGGGGGGTTCAAATATTCGTTTTCATTTTCATTGTTTTTGCGGTGCTGTGTTGTGCTGTGCTCTCCCTTTCGTACACATCAAAAGGAGAAAAGAAGCATGCACGCACAGCAAGCAGTACACGCACGCGGCGTTCGGGTGTTTTCCTGGGCGGAGCATGGAGCTCTCGGCATTTACAAAAACGCCTGCTAGCACCTAATTGTTTGGACCGTCTGTTTCCGTTACATCCTTATTCCTCGTGAGCGATCGTAGCCGGCGGAACCGCCCGCGACGCGAAGCGCTTGTGTATATAATATATATCCATATATACTTAGGGTCGATCTTAACGAGGAGCGTTTTTCAGTTTTTTCAGTATTTTTCCCGAAATTTCGGTATTTTCCTATAGGAAAAAAACAAGAAATACCGAAATTTCGGGAAAATACCGAAAAAAAAACTAAAACAGAGCCCTCGTTAAGATCGCGACCCTTACAGTAGTGTCCTCAGTTTTAACCCTCTTACTGCTGCAGCAGTCCCGCTTTGGGGGGCAAACCACTCAAAAGTTGTCTGCCCTGTCCCCGAAACGGCACTGGCTACACTTATTGCCCTGAAAGGGTTTTTTAAGAAGAAGGAAGAAAAAAAAAAAAGTGGTCAAAGAGGAGCTCTCTACCCCTGTATAACGCAACACGCCTCCTTACGTTCCCCGGCGGAGTTAGCGGCACTTTTGGTGTATCTTATCATGCTACCCGTTCCACGTGTGCTGCTGGATGCTGGATGTCGACGGGTATAGCAAAAACGGTTCAGCGTGTTTAAGATCTCACACAAACACACACCCGCCCCCCGCCCCCCCCCCCCCCCCCCCCCCTCCCTCCGCACGTCATTCGCCATTCGAGGTGAGCGAGCGAGCGAGCGAGCAAGCGAGACACAAGAGCTCACGACGGAAACGCAACCGCTCCCCCATCCCGAAGAGGCAGGCGAAGGCGTCAGAGGAGAGGGACGACACTTTCACCCCTCGACAGAGACAGCGAGCGATTTTTTGCCTCGATCGACGCACGCCTTGACCTGACACCAACACCGATAAAAAATGCCTTCCAAGGCACGTACCGTAGCGGGAAGGAGAGAGAAGAAGATGTGCGAAGATAATAAATGGGATGAGAAAAGAAAAAAACAAAAACAAACAAACAAACAAACAAACGAACAAACAAACAAACACCACGGATCTGAGTTACAAGTTGGAAAGGAGAGAGAAGAAGAAGATGTGCGAAGATAATAAATGGGATGAGAAAAAAAAACAAAAACAAAAAACAAAACAAAACAAAACAAAAACACAAAAAAAAAACACAAACTCCAGTAGGTTTTCGTGTGGAACAGTCGGCCCTGGTATCACACTGTAGACTATTAATAGCACACAGTTTTTGCGCGTGGCGTGGACACGTCTCCGGGCATCTTTGGGGAGGCAAGAACATAAGGAGCAAGCAGCGTACCGCTCGCTGCCTCAGGGGGTGGGGAGTAGTGCCGCAGACAGTACACAGAGGCTTTCCTGCTAGAGTGCCGTGGTTTCCCACCCACACGTTTTTGCCGTGGGGAGCGTGGAGTTCTTCGCACAGGAGCATGCGGTCGTTTTCCAGCGCCCGTTTTGTTTTGTTTTGTTTTGTTTTGTTTTGTTTTGTTTTGTTTTGTTTTGTCTTGTTTTGTTTGTTTGTTTGTTTGTTTGTTTGTTTGTTTGTTTTGTTTGTTTGTTTGTTCTTTTGTTTGTTTGTTTGTTTGTTTGTTTGTTTGTTTGTTTGTTTGTTTTGTTTTGTTTTGTTTTGTTTTTCCAGAACGGGAAAGAAGGTCGCCGAAACCGGACAAGAGGTGTTTTCGGGATAAAATCTGTCGTCGGGAGCCTTCCATAAACATTTCCGACTTTTTAACCACCAGGGCAGGCGTTTTCGGGAAACGATCAGGTCGAGAGCCTTCCGAAATTATTTCCGACTATAGGTACCAGGGTGGGCGTTTTCGGGGAATAGATCTGGTCGAGAGCCTTCCGAAATTATTTCCGACTTTTAAGCTACCTCGTACCTGGCTGATAGCGACTATAGGTACCAGGGTGGGCGTTTTCGGGGAATAGATCTGGTCGAGAGCCTTCCGAAATTATTTCCGACTTTTAAGCTACCTCGTACCTGGCTGATAGCGTATTTTTCGAAAAAAAAAACTGGTCGACACCCTTCCGAAATTATTTCCGACTTTTAAGCTATATCTACCTGGTACCTGGCTGGTAGCGTGTTTTTCGGAAAATATCTGCTCGAGAGCCTCCCGAAATTATTTCCGACTTTCAAGCTATATACCTGGTACGGTGTTTTCGGGAAAATACCTGGTCGAGAGCCTCCCGAAAAACAAACGTAAAGCTTTTCGACCTCGAGAGTAAGAAACCATGCACACCTCGTCATCGAGAGAAAGCGCGCTGAAAAGACGGGCTCACCCACCCCCGTGTGCTAACTCCTCGCTCCTTTCACGAGGGGCTAGCGCAAAACAAAAGCTACCGTTGAGCGTAGATGAGTACCAGGTAGTCTGCAGTCGCGCCGCACATACTTCGTACGAGTCGAACGTTCATGGGCTCGTATCGAGCGGCCGTACCGTGAAGGACCGGTCGAGATTAACTTACGTCGTACATACTCGTATATATAAAAATATATAAATACATACCTGGTATATTATATATATATATATATATATATATATATATTACACGGCGGACAGGTTTGAAGCTACAGCCCTGAAAAAAAAACAAAAACAGCAGCTCAAAAAAACTTTCACATTTCCGCGCAACGTCTAAATCGCGGTGATGTAGTTGCATCTACTGCTGCTGTGTGTACGACCAGGCGTCATGTACAACGTGTGTTCTGTCTGGCACGTCGCGACAGCAGTTGGGGACCGGGGACAGGCTCTACTCGGAGTCAACCAGAACCCGATCGATTCATCCCCCGAACGGGACTGCAGTCCTAAAAGGGCTTCGGGCGGATTGGTGATTCGGTGACTGTTGACCGGAGATGATAAACGCTTTCTATTTCATTTTTTATTTTTTATTTTTTATTGCTTTTCCGGTAACGTTTATGTTTTATACATGAGATAAATTTTACCAGGTATTGCTTTTCCGGTCACGTTTATGTATACCGTAGTGGGAAGGGGGTAGAAGAGCCTGCTATGTGCCCCCGGATCTGAGTTACGAGTTGGAAGGAGAGAGAGAAGAAGATGTGCGAAGATAATGAATGGGATGAAAAAAAAAAGAAAAAAAAAAAAAAAAAAAAAAAAAAAAAAAAAAATATATACACACATATACATATCACGCACACAACCATTGGAGTGTACCAGGTATGTTTTTTTTTTTTAACCGGTTTCCCCACTCTGTTTCTCGATATAAAGACCGTTTTGATCGAATACTAGTACACAACACGTCCTTATATTTACGGGCAAGAGCGGTAGGCATACGAACACCGACCGCTATTCGGCAATAACCCCACCCACAACCCTGCATATATACACACCATCACACCATCATCAGGACGCTTGATCGCTTGATAACAACGAGCCTGCAAACAGATGGGAGAGGCGGATGAACTGCACACGCACGTACGTGCGAGGCTCTCCAGATCTTGCACGTAAAAAATCGATATCAAACGGTTGCATGTATATAGCAGGAGTTGCTGCAGGTATGTATGTATGGCCTACCAGGTACCAGTACATGGTGCACCAAATGGGATGATCGGGGTGGCAGGTGGGGACCCCCTCCGTTTTCTCCTGCGGAGGGCTGAAACTATTTCTGCTCCACAGAGTGGGGGGAGAGCGGTGCCCAATGGGAAGGGCCCACTGCGGGGATAGAGTACCTTGTGGGAACAGGGTGGAAGGTTGGTACATACAAAAAAAAAAAAACAGTGCAAAAACGAAAAACCTTTCCTTCCTTTCCCAAGTACAGACACGCCCCCTTTCTTGACTTCTGCAGCTTCAGACTCTGTCCTCCTCGCATACGGACAGTCGTGTTTCCTGCACGACACCATAGAGAAGACCCCTAGCACGCGCGATCGATCGATGTCTATGACGCACAGCTTTGCATATACCTGGTATGATTTTTCGACCAAAAATCCTCGACCTCACAGCTGTTGTTCTATGATAAAGAACGTTGCACGTACTGTACGTGCAGTCTCTCCGCTGGTGGCGAAATATGAGTTACCGAGGACGGAAAATACAAGGACCGTTCGTGTATGAACATAAATACCAAATGCTGCTTATATCTTCGGACCAGAGTAGTGTATTTTTTCTCAAAGACCTGGCTCACAAAAGGCGTCGTTCGGGCACAAAGAATGCCTGCGGAACAGGGTGCAAGATTATTCCTTCTACTTCCGCCCGTGCATTTTTTTCTTTCAGCACAAAACTGCCTTTCCATCGTCAGCGTTACTTTCCAAAGCTCAGCTCGTCTGTGTGTATTTCATCCACCCTCAGCAGCCTCTCGAGTAAAAGCCGTCGTCGCCAGTGTCTTCCCCTTCTCCGGCTCGGTGCTTGCCCTTGCCTTGACGTTACTCGGCGCACAGGGTTAAGCATTCCTGCCGCTCGTTCGTTCCCATCGAATCCTCCTCGCTGCTGTACCCTATGTACGCACGCACGGTAGTTTATGATATGCCTGGTACTACTGTTGTAGCTATAACTGCCGGACAGACCACGATCTACCTGTAGATTATCTACAGATCCTCTATAGCTCATTTATAACGGGGGGCCATAGTCAATAGGACCAAATATTGGTATTCAAATAGTAAAAATGGTTGAATATATAGGTTTTTATGTATACCATAGGTCTCATTAAGTATGGCCCCCCGTAATAGTTGCTAGCCTTCCGTTCTGAGGCACCTACCGCTGCGCAGGATCCGTATACCACAGATCCAACCCAGAAAAAAACACATCCTATCTACATCGTACGTAGATCATAGCACAATATACGGCTCCCACCCGGTAAGTGTGCTATAGATCATACATACAGGTCAGGGATCTATCTATCTATCTATCTATGTGTCATGAAATATCTAGAGATCCTCGAGTGCGAATGATCTGTCGACGATCTGTAGATGATCAGTCGACGATCTGTAGATGATCTGTCGATGATCCGTAGATGATCTGTCGATGATCCGTAGATGATCCGTAGATGATCTATCCATAATCTGTAGATAATAGGTCGATTATCTGTCCGATCTGTTGCTGCTGTTTGCACATGCAGTACGGCGGACCACTTTGGGGGGGGGAGCTATAAAAGAACCGTTCAGACGTGGAACACGAAGACCGAGCGGTTCTCATACGACCGCTCCAAGCGGTACCAGTACACAGCATGGGCCCACGGGGCAAGAAGCACACCCGACAAAAACGTCAGGGCCACAAATCAAGAGGAGCCAAGAAAACTGGAAATAAGAAATCGTGCTCAGTGCCAAGCGCTACACTTGGACCCAAAGGCGGCTTGGTAGGTGGTCCGCGTGCCTATCATCAAGATCAATTTCGCGGGTTCAAGTCTCACCAAGTGCATGCTCGCAGGGGCTTTTTCTTGGATACGTAAAAAAATTGATTATTAATAGCGGAAAGCGCGAGAGCGTGAGTTAGCTACATTCGATGAAAAATCGACGAGCAGTGGGAATGCTGAATGAACCCTATGCGCGACAAAAAAAAATGAAGGCACGTACCGGGGGGGGAGAAGGGACGACACCTCTTGGCCACGGCTTGTCCAGAAGATCGCCGAGGGTAAAACCTCCTACGAGTTAGGCTGGGAAGTAAAAGTGATGATTAAAAAAACAAAGGAAAAAAAAAGGCTTGTCGTATATACCGTTGAGGGCGAAAATACAAGGAACTTATACCATGGTATCAGGACCAAACGGCACTACCACTCAAGACCCGGAGAGGTATATGGCAGCCTGCACATATGCCGAAGGTTGTCCGAGGGCGGGTGGTGTGTCGCAACGCTTTGTCCTTTGACTATCAAATAGGTGATTGGTGTACCATCACGGGGGACCCTATTAAACAGGACCCACGGTACAGACAAAAACCTGTACCTGGTACATTTCACCACGCATTTTTTACCAAACAATATTTGGTCCTATTCACCATGGTCCCCCGTGACATTGCGAGCGCTTCGCCTTTACAGAAACCGTCATTCTCTCGCATACCCGTCACGGCATCCAGCACACCCAAGCGCCCGTGCCTCTTCCGTCGCCCGAGGGACAAAAACAGGCTCGGCGGCCACAAAGACCCACGACACAAGAGGCAACCACTATCGAAAAGCACAGAGCGATGCAGCAACGAAGAGAAGACACCGCGGTATCACGTCATCGTACTGGATACGAAAAGCACAGCATATACACAGGCCAACAATCCAAACAAAGAACAGCAGTGGGGAGTCATTAGAGTTGGCCGGGCATCCCGTCAAACCTTTTAGGACCGCAGTCCCGCCTTGGGGACAAACCGCTCAATTCCCCACGTACTCTGTCCCCAAAACGGGACTGCGGTATTAAAAGGGTTTATTAGCGCAGAAAGCAGGTGTGTGTATATACACCAGTCGTCACGCCTACCCTGTACATTCCTTTTCTCCTTTTTTCCATCGCCGCTTTTACTCTCCACCTCTCCAACTCGTACGTACCATGAAAAAATACAACGAGTGTACCCTCGTCCTTTGTGCACAAGTACACCGGGATGTTCATGTTCAACAAGCTGACCGAGAACGAACATACTCCCGCCGCGTAGCAGTAGATACAAACATAAAAATATCCCACCGTTTTCCATAAATAGTTGTTGCGCTCGTCGTTTTTGTAGCCCCGGGGAGCGCGACCAGGCGACCCCCCGCGTCTGGAGTTTGATGGGCGTCTCTGTTCTTTTTTGGCCTCGGTCTCTCCCCAGCCCCCCCCCCCGCCCGGTACCATACTCCCGAGTGTACCCGAAACAGATGCCATCCACCACATGTCACACAAAAAAAAAAAAAAAAAAAAACGCACAAAAATAATTTCGGTATATTTTTCGGTGCAACGTATCGGTACCAACGCAACGGTATGGTAAGCGTCTTGTACCCTCTGCTTCGACCGCTTTGCAGCAGAGCAGTTCCGTTTAGGGGCACAAACCACTCCAAACGAGACAACCTGACCGCAGTGCTCAGAGGGTCGTGACGCTGAGACCGACGTATCATTATTCGTCGTTGTTGTTGTTGCTGTTGTTGTTGTTGTTGTTGTTGTTGTTGTTGTTGATATTGTTGTGTTGTTGATGTTGTGTTGTTGTTGTTGTTTGTGTTGTTGATGCTGTTGTTGTTTTAGTTGTTGTTGCTGTTGTTGTTGTTGTTTTAGTTGTTGTTGTTGTTGCTGTTGTTTTTTTAACCAAACTATTATTGCGGAAGACCATAGTTAATAGGACCAAATATTGTTAGCAAAAATGGTTAAATATGTAGGTTTTTATCTAAACCTTAGGTCCTATTAACTACTGATACTCGAGACGGCAGCAACACACCGAAGTGCTTGTCCTGAATATTCATCGGACACACTATTCAAGAGATACACGAATGACACACCTGCTGCGTATCACGCACATGATACAGACTACCAGGTATAACCTACGGGAGTGGGTATGCGCCAGTATCAGCATACCATGTGTAGGTGTGCGCCGACATCTCTCTGGGCGTGCGTCAGTATTTTACAGCTGTTAACTGTTCGCGCAAATAATTGGGCAGGCATAGCTAATTGAGCAGGGCAACAAGAAGCGGTGCGTAAACCTACACCCCAAGTAGACTGCAAGGTATGTACGTATGTACCTGTGAATATATTAAATGTGCGAGTGTAATGCAGAATAACATCCTGAGGGCGATGCTGCAACTGCTATCATGTACCTTGGTACCTGGTGTTTAATACACGACACGGCGAAATAATTTCCCCCCCTCTGGGAACATAAGTTTGCCGCTCCTACCCCCCAAAATAAAAGAGAGAAGAGAAGCAAAGAAACATCGCGGTGGTCGAGAGCCGAGATTCGAGGCAAAAATGGCAACGACATGCGGTATATACTGCTGTAACAAAAAAAAAAAAAAAGTGGAACGAAAAATCGTTGTACAGCGACGAAGAAAGGATGTCGACAATGAAAACGATAGCGATAACAGCAATGAAAACGAGGACGATAGCGAAAACGATATCGAAAATGACAACGATACGTCGATCGCGAAAACGATATAGATAATGAAAACGATATCGATATTGTCAACAACAACGACAATGATATTGAAAATGAAAACGATAACGACAATGAAACCGATGACGACAGCAATCTCCGCATGTTTTTGTCCCGTCTGCCCTCTGAGACGAGACGCGCGTCAACCGCGGATGAGGGTGGGCGTCACAACTTGCACGCCAAAAACGGTGAAACGACACAAGGCTATCGGTGACCCTAATGGTGACGGTAGCGGTGACGATAACGAAAACAAAAAGGAAAACCACAACCAAAACGACAACGAAAAGGATAACGATACCGTAAACGATAACGATAACGAAAACGATCATGATCACTACAATCATAACGCTAAACGGTAACGGTAACGGCGACGGGAATGATAACGATAACAAAAAAAACCGGAAATTGAAACGATAACGGTAAGGACAACGAACGATACTGCAAGCGATAACGAAAACGATCACGATAACTACTTATATCGATTACGATAACTACATATATCGATTACGATAACTACATATATCGATGACGCTAACGGTAAAGGCAACGATAACGCTAACGGGGAAGGCAGCGAGAACGATGACGACGACGGTGGGTGGGGGGCGGGTCTAGAACCAACAACTTGTGCCTTGCAAATAGCAAAAACTGCGCCTCTCCCCCCCCCCCGCGCGCGCGCAGGTGTATGCTCGCCCATGGCAATGCACCCACCGCGCCTCTCAAACGGACAAAGACAAGCTTACGCCAGTGCTATTGCTGCTGATGCCGCTGCCAGTGCTTCTGCTAATGCTTCTGCTGATGCTGCTGATGCTGCAAGTAGTTTCACAACGCCTTCGAGATTGAGATACAAAACAAAATCTTGGATGTCTCAACTCCGAAGTTTCGGTCCGCGAGTCCAAAAAACAAGAATATTAGGAAGAGAAGCAGGCCCATTTCTGGCCTCTTTGGGCTCCGAGTTGAGGTCAGGGTGAAATAATAGGCAGTCTGCGGTATTGCTATACGTATGCGGAGTACATGGGACAAAAACACTAAGGTGAACGCTGTACTGGTGTGGTGCAACCAATATATTCAGTAAATTCGCATGAATATATACTGGTGCGTACGAAAGCCACATACGAGTAGGTCGCCCCGGTGGTTCAAGTGGTTAACCTCGAATTCTACTTGTTTGAGTCCTGGGTTCGAGCCCCAGGAGGGTCGTACTTTGACTTTATTTGCAAAAATAAATAAAGGGATTCAATTGTTGAGAGCGACTTGCAGCGTGGGTAGGCACAATTCGATGCGAGTCGACGAGGGAAGAAAAGGCTGAAATCTTCTCGCGATAAGAAATGAAGGCACGTACCGTAGCGGGAAGGGGGGAGAAGAGCCTGCTATGTGACCCCGGATCTGAGTTACGAGTTGGAAGGAGAGAGAGAAGAAGATGTGCGAAGATAATGAATGGGATGAGAAAAAAAAAAAACAAAAAAACAAAAAAAAAGTTCTAACAGAGTGTCCGGGCGGAAATATCCGGGAAATTTCTCCCACTGTATTTTGCCTCTTTCGGCCAGGAGGGCGAGTCGGGGATCCGCACGTCGGAAGCAATAGCCGTGCGCGGTGCGCATTTCGCAAAAAGAGGAAAACGACCGACGGGAAACCGGCGCAGCCATGTTCCTGGCCAGTTTCAGGCGCGAGGTCGGGGTCAGGGTTGGGCTCAGCGTTGAAGGTTGGGTTTGGGTACGTAGGGGGTCAACACCCGTGCCTGATCCGACCCGGAAATTGCTTCCTAAACCCGCGGAACAAAGGAACACGTGAACCAGCCTCTACCCCCCCCCCCCCCCCCGAAAAATCCGTGCCATATGCCGGTTGGTGACAGGTCGGCCCGTTTAGGGTGCGCGGACCACAAGGGCGGGGTTAGGGCCTCACAGCAGTATGGGCAGTAGTGCCGGCCCCTCTATGATGCAGTGCCTGTGTCATGTGCGCCAGGCAACAACACCGGCGACCGGCACCAACTACTCCGCACACTACCTGCCACACCGGTTAATTCCATCCCATCCGTGCCAAAGCGATTCCAGACGCCGTCGTATCCAGTACGTACGATGACACACATGGACTTCGCATTGCGTTGTCTACTCTGCTCACAGCGAGGCAATGTGTTACGAGGGACCACAGCTAATAGGACCTACGATGCACACAAAAAACTACCAGGGTACCATATATATTTCGCTATTTTTACCAACAATATTATTTGTTCCTACTAACAACGGTCCCCCGCAACAGTCAGTGTACCAGGTATCTCTGTGGCGTAGTTTCGCGACCAAATAACTTGTAACTCTCTGTTGTAGGATCGAAGAATCGGCACGGACACTGCTTGCGCCGGACGTTCACGGGTAGGGAAGGAGGGTTTAACGTGAAGGACACACACACTATAGTACATACAGCGTGCAGGCGGCACTAGCCAGCCACCACCACAGAGGGACAACTACTTACGGGACCACTACTTACGGGGGACCATATGAACCCTTTCGAAACCACAGTCCCGTTTTGGGGACAAACCAGTCAAATTCTAAGTAGTCTTGTCCCCCAAAAAGGGACTGCAGTCCTAACAGGGTTAAATAAGACCTACGGTACACATGAAAAAAAACTCCACATTTCGCTATTTTTACTGACAACATTTGGTTCTATTCGCTATGGCCCCCCGTAATACAAGTGCTGCTGTGTACGTACGTGCGTATGTCGTTTGTAGGGGTTGGGTCTACACCCGTACCTCCACCCCACTAGGGGGCGGGACTATACTTGTATCCCTTACCCGGCAAACTCGTGCCATACTTGTACAGGAAAAAATAAGAAGGCCGGGTTCCTGGGTGGTTCCGTCCGGACACACTGCCCTCACACGCAAAGACTCGATGCAGGCAGGCTCTGCAGCTGAGAAAAAGGGGCCGTGAAGCCTGGATAAGCAAGCACGTAGATAGGTACAGGCAGTAGTTCTTACCATGTAAAAGAAGTGCACCGCGACCACGAACCGGTTCACAAAACGAACAATACAGCGTTAAATGTGCATGGCATGACCACAAACGCTATACCAGGGTAGACGCCTACATATTGCAAGGAACTCCTCCGGGTGGACTCGAGACTCGAGATAAGAAAGGGTCTCAAGTCTCGTCGCGATAATAAATGAAAAAGCAAGAACCGTACGTGGTGGTGGGGGAGGATGTATGTGTGAGGACTACGATACTGCTGCTGTGTTCATGGGAAGGGCGAAAAAAATGAATGGGATGGAATTCGAAAAAAAAAAGAAAAGAGAGAGAACCCCCCCCCCCCCTCGCCTATTGCAGGGGGAACTCGCCTATTGCAGGGGGAACAAACATCACAAAACGCGCCTATCTATCTATCTATCTATCTATCTATCTATCTATCTATCTATCTATCTGTCTATCTATCTATATATCTATCTATCTATCTATATATCTATATCCATCTATCTACCGGTATCACACGGGTGTTATATAGGACAGCACCCCCCCTACTGGAACGATTTTTAGCCCCTTTAGGACCGCAGTCCCGTTTTGGGGGCAAATCACTTGGAATTAGACGGGTTTGTCCCCAAATCGTGGCCGCGGTACTAAAGGGGCTAAGGGCCAATTCTCTTCAAACCCATTGGCGAGGGGGGGGGGGGGGGGGGGGCACCCAACCAAAAACTGGCCCTGCGGCGTTGGGGGAGAGATCTCATCGACGACGTCTTCCTCCACCCGGCGTTGGGAGGGGGGGGGTGCTATGTTATTACCCGTGTGATAAGGTACCACTCCTGTTCCAAAATAGAAGAGACTGACTGTTTAATTCATACCAGGTATGCAGAAATCGTGTCGTGTAATGCCTGAGCGTTTCTGATACGTCGGTCCGGAGCGGAGGCGCGGAATACGCCCCAAGTATTTTTATGAAAAAAAAGTTGCACACCTCGGAATGATAGATCAGACAGATTATCATCGGTCTATGTATCTATCTACATATCGATCGATAAATCTATATGTCGATAGATAGATAGATATATCGACATCTACGAACCCTAAACCCTACAGATAGATATATCTACAGATATTTCTATGTATCTACAGATGCATCGATATATATCTACAGATAGATAACCTAGTTCATCACATGCCGTCGTGAAAGGGTCGTACAGGGGTCTGCATACATATAGCGCAGACCCCAGCCCAGGGAACATGGTGCGACGTACATACAGATCCTGCAGATGATATTATATGGTTCTACCCGGGGACATGACCTACCTAGATATTTCAATAGATGATATATCTATCTGTCTGCCATTAAATACAGTATCTAGACCATCAAGTGTTAATGATCCGCAGATGATATGTATTAATAGTTGATCTGTAGATGATCTGTAAATGATATGTCGATGATCTGTAGATGATCTGTAGATGATATGTAGATGATATCTACTGCGGTAGATTATCTGTAAACTATCTGTAGATTTGTAGATGATCTGTAGACGATCTGTCCGAGGTTGTGCTGAACTTTTCTAAAAGCCTGCACGTTTCCTTTCATCGCTTGGTAACATGCCCTCTGCCGCTGTACGCAAAATAAGGCGCGCTGAGGCATAAAAAGGAGAACTACACGGTCCTTACATTTCCTCCTATTAATAGGGTGGTGCGGTACATATTATCACTCTGTCCCAATTTGTAAGCAACATTTGGATTAAATATTGGCATATAAACCGCACTTATATTCAGCGCCAGGCTGGTACTAACAATACATCATAGCGCGGAGTATACACGGGGCCGAATTTATTCGATTGTTGCAACATCGGCAACTGTGAGTCCGACCGATAGAGAGGTCGGTACACCCCACCTTTTCGAGCCGTGTGATACGTCGATGCGTACTTGCCGTACCCCACTACGGTGGCCGTAAATACAAGGACGTTTAGGTTCTTCACATCAATATATAAACGCCACTTTTTACATTTCCGGCCAGAGCAGCACGCATTGCGCCCCTCTCTACACGAGCGAAAATGATGCAGCACAAAATACGACAACCCCCTCACCAGGCATGCTACATTTATCTACCCCCGGCAATTCAAGTATATCATGTACGTGCGCAAACTGTTGCGTCACGGCCAATTTCGTACCTGGTACGATATTGATATCCATAGTAGCCAGCACTACTGCTGTACTACTACGAGGGACAGGAAAAATAGGAAAATACCTGGTAGATAGATTATTGTGGGTACCGTAGGTCCTACAGTATATATCATGGTCCTCCGTACTATTTATTAATAGCAAAAGAAATGATTCGGTGCATGTGAAGTCGACCGATTTTGCGGCAGTCGTAGATTTGATGATATACCAAGAGCCCGCTTTTCGAGCTGCTCAGCAGCAGAGGAACGAGAGCACGGTTTCATCCCACGAGTGTGCGGCTGCCAAAAGCCAACAGAGGAGAGGTAGGCGTCACAGAAGACGCTGATTCGAACCGGAGGATTATCACACCTCCCTCACAAGCAGAAGTACCTCCTGCTACAAAACTTGGGTCCAGGAGTTTTGGCGCATGGTGCACGCATGCTATGGTACATACGTGGTACAAGGTATAAACTCAGGTATCTGGTACCTGGTACCTGGGACGGTACAAAACACACAGCGGTACCCAGGTATTTACGGGGGACCTATAGTAAATAGGAGCTACGGTGACAGACGAAAACCTGAATATTTCGCTTCCTTCACCAACAATTTTTGGTCCTATTTACTATGGTCCCCCGTAATATTAATAGTACATTATTAATAGCGTACTTACATGAATACTAACTGCTGTATCTGGCGCGGGATTGCACGCCAACACCTCAGCGAGCAGATCAGCAGTAGCATGCGTGCCGCCAACAACGAAAAGGTCTCAGAATCATCCTGGGGCAAAAAAACCTTGCGCAGAGGCTACTATAACAACAACAACAACCCCACTACAAGATCACTACGGGGGACCATAGTAACCAGGACCAAATACTGTGAGTGAAAATAGCGAAATATACGAGGTATAGGTTTTGAGTGTGTACCGTAGGTCCTGACTATTGTGGTCCCCCGTAATAGGACTTCACTCCCGTCTAGCGCACAACTGACTTGGAAAAAAGGGCTGATAAGTATATATAAAACGGCACGAAACTGGCGCTGCGCCGAGCCGCATTAACCCTTTTAGCACCGCAGTCCCATAAGTGGGACAAAACACTCAAATTAAAGGTAGTTTGTCCCCAAAACGGGACTGGGGTCCTAAAAGGGTCAACACGATTTCTTGAAATAATCCAGTTTTCTCCGCGTCCCTCGCCCCACCCATCTCAGGTTAGCCTTGCGTTCTTATCTCGGTTGAAACAAATAATTATTTGTGGGGGCCATGTCACGGACAGGGTGAGACGTATCGGTCGTAGACCTCGGAACACGCATAACGTCATGATACCTCTCAAAAAGTCATGATACCTCTCAAAAGTCATGATATCTCTCAAAAGTCATGATGCCTCTCAAAAGTCATGATGCCTCTCAAAAGTCATGATACCTCTCAAAAGTCATGATACCTCTCAAAGCCATGCCATGACACATCCCTCCGGACTAGGAACATCGGGTTGTCAGAGGTCCGCAGCATGGACCGTGTTGACGTCTCCCCTCACGCTGACCACGAGGACCTCCAGAACCGACCCAATCAGGCAAGGTCTTTCGTGACCCTCTGCGGTGTTACTCTAAACAGCCTTGGCCCTCTTCGGTCCGGCAAATTCCTTGCTGAACACGATAAAGAACTCTGCTCGGCTTACGTCGGCCGTGAGGACGGCTACAAGGGACCCTCGCTTCGCGACCTCCCCACGGCGACTTCTCCGCGGCATCATCGGCTCTCGCTGCGAGCATCGGCTTTACAGCTATATATATACATATATACACTGCAATAGTACCAAGTATCTTCGAAAGTGCTAAATACAAAGCGAAGCGAGTTGCCGACTTTGCTTGAATTTACACGGCCACCTGCCAAAAAAAATGGGGACATGCCTTCTTTTTTTACCTGGTGGTGAAGCCGGGTGACCTCCGTGCCGCCAGAAACTCAAACTCTCCATTTTTGTACATGGGCCAATCACGACAAACCAATGTCTTCCACCATATGGCTTTCCTCGATGGCCAAACACTAATTAACCCACACTACGAACTGATATATCAGGTCGCCAAATGATGAATTTTATCCCCCACCGTCGACCCCGATTTTTACGAAACATCGTAGCGGCGGGCGGCAGACATTATCCAACCATTCAACTATCACAGCAGTGTCACACACGCACACCTTGCTTGCAAAGATAAGCTTCGGGAAAATCTTCTATTTATATAACTTACCATCTCTCACGGCATTTTTATTATTAACTCATTTATTCAGTAAGTTTCACACTGATCATTGATACCATACCAGGTACATACTATTGATACCGCACACGGTTGACGACAGTCACAAAGCACCCATTTGCGATAGTTCCTTCATGTACCCGTAATCATTCAAGTGAACGTCCCGCCCCCCTCCCCCCCCCCCGCTCCGGACCGGCTTTTCGAGCTCGCTAACGCCGTAAAGAAGGCGCCAACCACTATTTACGGGGGACCACAGTAAATGGGACCAAATATTGTTAGAAAAAAAACGAAACATACACTGGTAGGTTTTTTGTGTGTGCCACAGGTCCTACTTAATATGCCCCCCCGTTTTACCTACAGTAAGATCACGTTTTAGGACAGCCCTCGACGAGATTCTGTCTAACGCCAGCGCCACCCTTTTCGGCGCCGACACCATTCTCGGGCTCGGGGGGGAGGGGGGGGGGGGGGTACTCAATACCAGGTAGGAGATATGTACTCGATCTCATGCATGGCCGTAGTCGCGCGACCATAGACCTTCGCGTCCCTACAACGCCATGACGGAGCATGTCGGGTTTTCACCGACCAGGCAGACATTGGTTGCACCAAGCGCGAAGCGAAACGTGAGGTGTCGCGGCGAGGTCGCATGAAGGGTGAGCTGCATCCTACTAAGAACCGTCTGTGAGGCGGACTTGCACATGGAAGCTTCAATGATTTAATTTGTTCCGGTGTTTCCGGAGGGGGGGGGGGGAGCGGGGTGCACTGGATAGGAGAGATGTACTCGATCTCATGCATGGCCGTAGTCGTATGACCATAGACGGGGGGCGGGGGGGGTATTTACTCGCCTTAATACGGCATACCTAGAGAGAGTGTTTTATTCTTATTTTTTGTTTCCATCCCGTCTATTTCATACCAAGTACCAGGTACCAGAAACATATGTCCCATCGTAGTTACTCGTCTCTCTCTCCACAGCTCCCTCTCTCCCTTTCGCAATTCAGATCCTGGGTCTCGCATTAGCGTGGGCTCACTCCCCCTCCGTCACTGCAACCTAAAAAACGCATGAGGACTCCCATCTTGAAAAATATACCAGGTAGAGAAGCCAGCAGAGCTTACCGCGTACTCGAGATTGCGTCTGATTGGCTTAGGGTCGGGGTTATGGTTGCTCTGATTGGCTAGAAGTTAGGTTCAGGGTTAGGGTCGCTCTGATTGGCTTAGAGTCGGGGATAGGGTTAGGGTCGGTCTGATTGGCTTAGATTTAGGTTTAGAGTTGCTCTGATTGGCTTAGGGTCTGGGTTAGGGTCGGTCTGATTGGCTTAGGTTTAGATTTAGAGTTGGTCTGATTGGCTTAGGGTCAATCTTAGGGCTGTTTTGATTGGCTTAGGGATAGGGTTTAGTTTTTCTTCGTCCCATACGCAGGGTGTATCAAGCCATTTTCTCGAACAAGCGGCAAGCAATTTTCACAAAATTTGCCGCTAGGAACTCGCGCAGAAGGATACTTGTACCTGTCGTCAACTTGTGTGCGTGCGTATCGTGGTCGGATGTTCTACCGCGATATCGAAAGGGGCCTCCGACTTGTTGCCGAGGTGAAAAGGGTTTTGATGGTAGATCGCGGACATACCGACAGGAGGAACCCGGAAAAAAGGTCATCCCTGGCTACGTATTTTACACAAGAAGTGCACAGTTTGATGTTGGGGGGGGGGTGGTACGTAGGACTAACTACGACCGCACACCTCGGAGAGACCATCGATTCCCAGCTCATGATCTAGACCCTTCGAGCCAGATAGATAGATCCCTGATATGTATATCTATATTATATAGCTCATGTTGCCGGGTGGGACTCGTACAGTCCGTACGACCTACCAGGGTAGGACATATTGCCTGGGTTGGATATGTACTCCACGTAGACAGATCCTGCAAAACATCTCACAAAGGCACATGAAGAACTAGATTATCTAACTGTGGAAAGATAGATCAGATAGATAATGATCTATCCGAGCGGTAGAGTGATTGCCAATCCCTGCTGGCGGGTGCGCCGGGGTTCGATTCTCGGTTGGCACATTACATGATGCACGGGACTTTTTTTTTTCAGGGTATTTTCTTTCCGTTCACAAAATATACGAGAGCGACTCTAGTCGGTAAAAAATCGATGCAAATCGGCGAGCTGTGGGAATGCTGAATGAGCCCTCCGTGCCACGAAAAATAAAAGCAGATAACATAACGTACATGGGGGGGGGGGGAAGGGACTACGTAAGTGACCGCGGCTTGGTGTTCACAAGACCGCGGCTTATTTATTGTTCAAAACACAAGGCCGCCGAGGGCAACCCTCTTACCGTAAACCTGGTATATAATGTGACACGCAAAACTACGCGAACTGTAGGCGGGTGTCTTGCTATCCCCGAAGTATGCCGAAACTAATTCGACGCTGTCACCCATATGCAAGAAAGCCCGCCTGGCTCACACGCCGTCCGTAAATGTACATACATATATAGGACGCAAGCTCAACCTTCAACTCCCACTCGTCCAACACCTCACGTTTAGCGTCTACTAATAGGCGCTTTCGGTGCGAGCAAGCAATGCCTGTCTGGTCGGTGAAAAACCGACGTGCTCCGTCTCGGCATTGTGTACGGGGATCCGAGGGTAGGGTCTATGTTCGTACGACTGTAAACGGCCATCCATGATATTAGCACACGCACGCCCCCTCCCTCCCCTGGGGATGGATTTCGGAGGCGTTTTTTAGTTTCCCCAAAGCCAGGGGCCAGGGGGGGACGTGCGTACAAAACAAAAAAATGGCGGCTTTTGCGAAGAAGATCACGCCGACGTATTCCCATAGACGTATGTATGTACTTAAATATATACCAGGTACCAGGTATATATACTTCGAAGTATCGCGCTATTAACCCTTTTAGAACTGCAGTCCCATTTTGGGGATAATCCACTCAAATTTCAAGTACTTTGTCCCCAAATCGGGACTGCGGTTCTAAAAGGGTTAATAGGTGAGCGCCTAAACTCTCCTCCCCAATGTTGAGAAAATCGGCTTTTAGATCCGTCGGAGGGGGCGTGCTATCGTATCACCCGGATGTGATAAGTACCACTCCGGGTGGAAATATAAGGGCCGTTCAGACATCCATATGAAGACCTTAGCGCTTCTTATATTTACGGCCAGAAGGGTATAAAAGCATGGTACCAGTGTGATGGCATCATACGTACACGAGTTGAGCAGAGGAAAGTAAAAAATAAAGTGCACGTTGTGACGGGAAAAATCCAAATACTACTACAGGTCGGGGGTATGGGTGGTTTTGTACCCGCCACTTACGTACGGCTACTGGTGTGTGTCGTGCGTTATGCCCACGATGTCGACGGGTAGAAAGAACGTTTAATGTGAAGAAAACACGTACGATCCACCGATTGTTCTATCTACCCAACTGCATCAGCACACCCAGTGTCCTTCCTCCTGCCGCCTCCTACAGAGACAACTATACGAAGTACCAGGTACATAATTATCTAATTATTATGTCGTCACAGACTGCTGTGAGGCAGATTAGTTATATCGGGGTTTTCTCTGGCATCAGGTCGGGTACGAACGTACAGAACAAACAACCCCTCTGAGCTCTGTCTGGTGTTGGAAATTAACATTTTTAGCGGACGATTTGTCGGAATAGCTGCCACTTCGGCCGGAAACGCAGACACCGTTTGGTATCCGTAGTAGTGTCGAACCGTCCCTTATGCCCCCGCCCAGAATAGCCGTACCTGCTACCTGCCACCTGCTATCCATGATGCCTGCTGGTGCTGCTGCTGCCGTGCATGGAACAGCAGTGGGGTGAGTGACTGTTCGGCTAGACTTGCATCGACAACAACTATCATTAATAATTACCTGGTACTAATCATCAATGATAAGAGACGGGCGTCGACGAAGGATACAGATCGAAGACAGATTTACCGTACTATACGAGTATCACAGCAGCAGTTATCCGTATCATCTGATATCACGGCGTACGTAGCGTGTGTGCACCACTGGAAAATCCGAGGCGGAAGCAGTCGCGAGTATGATAGACACTTCTTGCGATCCACAAATGGGATGGCAGCGACATACTGCTGTACACCAGGTTGTTGTTATTGTTGTTATTGTTGTTATTGTTGTTGTTGTTGTTGTTGTTGTTGTTATCACAAATGCTGGTACGAGTATGAAAGCAGCAGGGGCAAGGTTCAAGCGCTCACACAAAAACACCCGGAACTATATATGAGAAATACGTGAACGTACCACGACACCTGTGGCCACGCTATGCCCCTAAGGACGCCGGGTAAAACCTCTACAGCTCGGACAGGTCATGATCTATCTGATATTTCTACTGTACATGGTCTAACTCCTCATCGGCCGTTGAGGGAGCTTGTGCACGGCCGGCGCGTACACACTAGATATAACCCAGGAAACATGTGCTAGATAATGCAGATTATACGGCTCCCTCGCGGCAACATGAGCTGTAGATTATACAGATCATACATATCAGGGATAGATGATATATCTGCCCTGAAATATGTACAGCAGTAGATCATTAAGTAGAAACGGATGATCTGTCGATGACCTGTCCGACTAGAGGTGTGAGAAGCTCTTCCACGAGTTGAGCTACATACACAGCTGGCGGGGAATTGAAGTGGCCGAAAAGCACAAACATTACGTGGTACAGCTGGTGCTGGTAAAAACTACCGGTAAACCTCTTGCAAGCAAATAAAAAGCCTTAACCCTAGAAACGTCCCCTCGCAACAGCGAAAAAACTATCGCTATCCTACGAGACAAGACAACCGCTATCCCAGGCACAACATGACAGGAGACAGCCCTTTCACCCCTTGACAGACGTTAACTTTGCCTCGACATACCTTCACCGACACCAAACTACCTAGGCTTTAGTGTGGAACAAACCGGGCCTAAACCCTCGACAAACCGGCCCTAGACCCTTGACAAACCGGCCCTAAACCCTTGACAGCTTTGATCGTTTTGCCCTGCCTGACAAGCCTCCTGACAGATTTGATCGTAGGAATGGGACCGTGGCCACAAAAATCTAAGCAGCTATTACGGGGGACCATAGTCAATATGACCAAATATTGTTAGTACAAGAAGGGAAATATGTAGGTTTTTGTGTGTACCGTAGGTCCTCTTTCATATGGTCCCCCGTAATAGAGAAGGTATATATGTGTGCGCATACAGCAGGAGTAGGGGGTAACTTGAGTTTTCTGTCATAGATTGGCATGGAAAAAAAGGTGATGAGCGCCCTAAATGTCGGGAGTGTCTATCCTGTTGTTACGGGGCGCCGTAGTTAATAGGACCCAATATTGTTCGTAAAAATAGGGAAATATATGGGGTTTTGAGTCTACCGTAGGTCCTATTTAGTATGGTCCCCTCGTAATAGTACGAGTAAGAAAGGTCGTCCGTCCGCTTCGAAAGGGATGCGTGGTAAAAGGTCAAACCACTATAATAAGGCAAGCACCAAGCGAGTACCCCCCCCCCCCCCCGCCCCGCCCTCTCGCTCGTATTAAGATTAATCCTTTTAGAACCGCAGTCCCGATTTGGGGACAAATTACTTAGAATTCGAGTGCTTTGTCCGCAAAATGGGACTGCGGTTCTACATGGGTTAATAGTCGTGCGAGCCGCCCGGCCATACAATACGTACCTGGTAAATACGTACATCATATGCACGAACGACAAGTTCTGCAATCTTACAATTACAAATCGACTGTAATGTGAAACACAAAACGGGCGTAAAATACGCAGCTTGCAAAGCTGAGTACCAACTATTTAAACAGTCGAACTCACAGCTGACGTGTTTCATCATTATATTAAAATAAACCTCCACAAGCCGCCTGTCCAAATACTACCAGGTACCAGGTATTCATCAGCGGTAGTATTAATCGGTATTATCAACAGACACCGCACGGCAGATTCCCCGCAAAAATCAACGAATTTGCTGCGCTTGTACCCGGGTATTGTCGTGCCATACGGTTCCATTATAGTACCTGGTAACAAGCGTGAACCACGGGTATATATCTGGCATTACACTATTACGGGGGACCATAGTTAATAGGACCAAATATTGTTATTAAAAATGGTTAAATATAGAGGTTTTTGTGTATACCATAGGTCCTATTAACTATGCCCCCCCGTAAATATTAATAATAATACCATCTCACACCGTATTTTCCAGCTCCAAATTATATGTCCTGTGTCCTGCGCGGGCCTTCTGGAGTTGCTGCAAGGACAGCGGTGCCCACTCTCTGCGGCTTTATTTCCCTTCTCCCTCCTGATACGACACATACGATTGCCTTCATTTTTATCCAGCGTATAAAAGGTGTACCAGGTACGCATTATTATACTCTCAAAAAAGCCTTCTGAGACTTTTACATACGAGTACGACCGGATCTAATCTGGCTTACCGAGGTACGTACATACCTACGGCGTACACGCGACGGAAAAAAAAAAAAAACACGACGAATGATACGTATCGGCCGCCCTCTTACAACAAAACCTATCGTGTGATCGAGTAAAAATTCGGGGGGAAATGAGAAATTCGGAGTACGAGTAGGTTACAGCAGTACCAGTATTAATATTGACCCTTTTAGGACTGCAGTCTCGTTTTGGGGACAATTTGTGACAAAATACTTGGAATTTGACTGTTGTGTCCCCAAAACGGGACTGGAGTTCTAAAAGGGTTAATAGGCGACATTTATTTGTTGACAAAGCGCGGGGTTGAAAACTTCAGGCTTCGATATTTTTCATCCGCAAGATTTGGAAGCTATATCCAGCAGCACGATGCACGAGGTATTAACTATTAACCCTTTTAGCACCGCAGTCCCATATGTGGGGGCAAATCACTCAAAACATACGTAGTTTGCCCCCGAAACGGGACTGGGGTCCTAAAAGGGTTAATACTCTGTATGCACATGTGCTCGGCGAGAAACGCCACCCTATATCCCTCCACTACTACTGCTGTGGACATAACTATAGGGCCCCTTTTTACTTGATATTCATCTACAAAAGTTCCCTATGTATAGGGACAGAGTGATGATATAATACCTGGCAGTATTTCGCCCTTGGAAGTATTAATAGTTCCTAAAAGGGTTAATACTCTGTATGCACATGTGCTCGGCGAGAAACGCCACCCTATATCCCTCCACTACTACTGCTGTGGACATAACTATAGGGCCCCTTTTTACTTGATATTCATCTACAAAAGTTCCCTATGTATAGGGACAGAGTGATGATATAATACCTGGCAGTATTTCGCCCTTGGAAGTATTAATAGTGCAGTCTGCAGTCCTCTTTGGGGGATAAACCGGTCTAATCTCCAGGTGTTTTGTTCCCGAAACTGGGTTGCGGTCCTTGAAGGATGAGGTGAGGTCCAGGCGTCACCAGCCCC
Organism: Nereocystis luetkeana; assembly: GCA_031213475.1. NCBI lineage: Eukaryota > Phaeophyceae > Laminariales > Laminariaceae > Nereocystis > Nereocystis luetkeana. The sequence goes on along the minus strand of JARUPZ010000010.1, from coordinate 3,155,956 downwards.
TCGTGTATACAACAGCAGTATTATAGTAGTAGCCGAAAGGGCGGGTTATTAACCCTTTTAAAACCGCAGTTCCGTTTTGGGGACAAACCACTCAAATTTCAAGCAGCTTTTGTCCCCAAAACGGGGCTGCGGTTCTAAAAAAAGTGCTATCGCGTACCACGGACTCCTTGATTTGAGAGTCCAATGTCCGATCAACCACAACAACAACAACAACAACAACAACAACAACAACAACAACTCTTGCTGTATGTACTCGTATGTACAGGAGACTTTACATTTTCGATACGAGTACGAGTACTGCACACGTGGCAACGTACCTCGTATTATCTCTGTGGCGTAGCTTTTGTGACCACAAAACTTGTATCTCTTCTATTAATAGGATCAGAGAATCGGCACGGACACTGGTTGTGCTGGATGTCGACGGGTAGAAAGAACGGTTTAATGTGAAGAACAAACACACGCACAGCAGTACAGCTCTTGTGTCATCTACGTGTTGATACGTGTGCGTGTGTTTTTTCCGCATATTAAAGACCTATGCCAATGGGAACGCGAAGTTCAAAACTTTTTTTTCAAATAGATTGCTGTCAAAGAACAGCCGAAAAAATTATCGTACTGCCGCTGTGGGAAAGAAAGAGAAAAATGTTTATGCCGGTAACTTTTTTTCCCACGACGGCTGTAGGCGGCGCAATTTGTTTTTTCTGGTTGCAAATTGTCAACACGGTGATAGAAACCAGCTCGCGCGACGATCGACGCTCGATCTCGACATAGACTCAGCCCACGGCCAACCCGCTCGATATCTGGCAAGGCTAACGAATATAGATGACGGCCTCGAAGATATCAGGTGGATCCATGGTCTAGGGGGCGAGAGCTTGCCGGCGGCGTCCTACGGTCAAACCTGAAAAAAAGTCAACTTTTTGCCATTCGAGACGGATGGAGAATTTTTTGTCTTATGTTTTTGTGTAAACCAGCGGCCGAATATTTTTCATTTATTTTCATTTATTTTTTGCTCATCCCATTTATTATTTTCGCACATCTTCTTCTCGCTCTCCTTCCAACTCGTAACTCAGATCCGGGGTAGCAGGCTCTTCTACCCCCTTCCCGCTACGGCACGTGCCTTCATTTTTATCGCGAGAAGATTTCAGCATTTTCTTCCCTCGTCGACTCGCATCGAATTGTGTCTACCCACGCTGCACGGCGCTCTCAACAATTGAATCCTTTTATATTTTTATTTTTGCAAATAAAGTCAATGTCCAACCCACCTGGGGCTCGAACCCAGGACTCAAACACAAGTAGAATTCGAGGTTAACCACTTAAACCACCGGGGCGACCGGCTATCATACGCCTGGTCAGCTCCCGCCACATGACACCGGCCATGGTGTGAAGACGGTGGCTCTAGGGTGGATCGGAGCCCCTAACGAGCACACTCTGCTCAGAATTCATGACGCAATCGTTGGTTTTGTTGATCGATGTCTGTCGAGGACTCGGAATCTCGCCGCTTCGAACCAAAGATCGGCCTGAGTTTTTCTCAAGCCGATGTTGGCCCAACATCGGCCCCAGATTTGCTTTTATCGGGCTTTTCCAAAAGTTAGGAGCTATTTTTATTTCTAAACGTGCCCATAGGAAGCGGGTTTTAAAAAAATTGGAGTGTATCTTTGCAATTCACACTTTTTATTGATAGTTCGCTTTCCCATTGGCATAGGTCTAAACCGTTCCTCCCTTTCTTCTACCCGTCGACCATCCAGCACAACAAGTGTCCGTGCCGATTCTTAAATCCTACCAGGTATGCCACAGAGATACCAGGGTACACGAGCACTGCTGCGGTCACAAAACTACAACACACCTCGTACCAGTATAAAGATATTACCAGGTACATTGTTAGTATAATACCAGATATATATGTACATACATACACATGTTACAAACAAGATACCACGTACATAATAGTTACTAACAGTAAAATTACGGAGGAAATAAGAAAATCGGGAGCGGTTATACTCCCTGGAAGTTAGACAAACTACTACATACCACGTATGCGGAAACAATTAACCCGTGATTTCTGGCGACGATTTTCCAAGTTTTGAGGCTCCAGAAATATGTGCATGAGAAGTAAGGAGCATCTATTATTATGGCCTCTGATTTTGGAAACTGGTTCAATGTACGAGCAGCATTGGTTGGTCTTGTTGGGAGTCGGAGCAACCAAAGCCAACGGCCGCCGCGCCGCCGCCGCCAGCGTGGTTTCGGGTCTCGGTACCCAGGCCAGGCTTGCATTTCGCCGGCGACGTCGAATCGCCATTCATTGCTGCTCCCGCTGTTGCTTCCGCTGGGACGTCGGATCGCCGTCGCTGCTGGCGTGTGTTGCTGGCGTTGCTGCTACTACTCCGCTGCTGCTGCTGCTGCCGATGCTATCGCCTCCATGTGAGGGGGAAGCCATGTCTTATACAAGCGCCCTAGCCCGTCGGTAGAGCTCGCCGTGGGTGTGATGCTTCGGCATTGGTGAGGGATATACTCGGCAGATGGGAAGCACGTAGCAGTGCTGCTGCTGCAGTGATGGCACCCAAAATTCAAGCAACTCTCAGCTCCTGGAGGCACCAAAGACCGCTCAGGACTGGGCTCGGTTCTGAGAGGATTGGTCGATTTTGTACCCCTCTAGGAGCTGACACAAACCATATGGATGGTTTCCTCTCCAATAATATTAACCCCTTTAGAACCGCAGTCCCGTTTGGGGACAAAACTACTTGAAATTTGACTGGATTGTCCCCAGAACGGGACTGCGGTTCTAAAAGGGTTAATACGAGATGGTTCTGATTTCTGGGCTTCGGAGATCGCTGAAAACTCCAGAAATAATGGCTCAATTTTTCCCCATAATAGTTGGTCTCAAGTGTCTTTTAACCTAGAACACGCTCCAGAAATCCGGCCTAGGCCAGAAACCCCGTTTCATGTTCATATAATTGGAATAGCACGGAGAACCAGGCTATGCTATTAATACTCGTACCACATTGATGCGGCTACCTAGAGGCGGCTTTGTGCTTTTGTTTGCCTGGGGTTTTTTCCATCTGGTCCTTGGTCATACTCTATTTACAAGTAGCGGTGGTTATTTTTTGTTGTTGTGTTTCTTTTTGTTTTTCATCAAGTTCCAAGCGTCTGCCACAACCCCTGCGAGAGGGCACGACAGCAGTAGTTTTCCCCCGTATTTTTTTCCTTTTTCTCTTTCGATATGTCTTTGTTTTTGTTTTTCTTTCGCAGTATTCTTCCGTTTCTTTATTTCATAGAATGTGTATGCCGTGCCCGTCGTATCCAGTAACGTATGATGACATTGCGTTGTCTACTGCTGTGCTAGCTGCTGCACACGTGGCAACGTAGTATCTCTGATGTGTGGCGTAGCTTTTGTGACCACAGAGCTTGTTCGTATCTCTTCTAGGATTGAAGAATCGCACGGACACTGGTTGTGCTGGATGTCGACGGGTAGAAAGAACGTTTAAATGAAGAACACACATACACTACACTCGTATTAATAGCAGTAGGTACCACATGTCCGTGAATACAAGTCGCCATTCAAAGTTTGACGTGAACCCTCTTACGGGGGGACATAATAATCAGGACCATGGACCCAGTATGGTTACAATAAAATATTGGGTTTTTTGTTTGTTTGTTTTTTGCTCATCCCATTCATTATCTTCGCACATATTCTTCTCTCTCTCCTTTCCACTCGTAACTCAGATCCGGGGTCACATAGCAGGCTCTTCTCCCCCCTTCCCGCTACGGTACGTGCCTTCATTTGTATCGCGAGAAGATTTCAGCCTTTTCTTCCCTCGTCGACTCGCATCGAATTGTGCCTACCCACGCTGCAAGGCGCTCTCAACAATTGAATCCTTTTTTTATTTTTATTTTTGGAAATGAAGTCAAAGTCCGACCCACCTGGGGCTCGAACCCAGGACTCAACAAGTAGAATTCGAGGTTAACCACTTGAACCACCGGGGCGCACCTATATATATATATATTTTTTTTTTTTTTTTTTTCCATCCCATTTATTATCTTCGCACATATTCTTCTCTCTCTCCTTCCAACTCGTAACTCAGATCCGGGGTCACATAGCAGGCTCTTCTACCCCCTTCCCGCTACGGTACGTGCCTTCATTTTTATCGCGAGAAGATTTCAGCCTTTTCTTCCCTCGTCGACTCGCATCGAATTGTGCCTACCCACGCTGCAAGGCGCTCTCAACAATTGAATCCCTTTTTTTATTTTTGCAAATAAAGTCAAAGTCCGACCCTCCTGGGGCTCGAACCCAGGACTCAAACAAGTAGAATTCGAGGTTAACCACTTGAACCACCGGGGCGACCGGTCGTTACGTTTGTTTGTACCATAGGTCCTATAGTAATCAGGACCAACCATGATTAAATAAAATAGTACTAGAATATACCAGGTATAGGTTTTTGTCTTGATGATGGGTCCTGACTACTATTAATACTACGGGGAATAGGACCAAATATTTCTAGTATAATTGGTTAAATATATACCAGGTTTTTGCGCATGCCCTAGGTCCTGTTAACCCCTTTAGAACCGCAGTCCCGTTTTGGGGACAAACTACTTGAAATTAGAATGGCGTGTCCCCAAAACGCGACTGCGGTTCTATGGTCCCCCCGTAATATCAATATGGGGTCCCGTATTAGTAGTAATCGGTAATTCTATTCCCGGCTATATAGCGTGGTCTAAAATAGCACGCGCGATCCAAGAAGCATACCCCCCCCACCCCACCCCCCCCAACACCTCACGGCGCTTCGTGCTTGGTGCACGTAATGTCTGCCTGCCTGGTCGGTGGAACACCAAGCTTGCAAGGCGAGCGCGCCAATTGTACACGGTAAACCCTTTATTAATAGACAACCAGGGTGCCTTGAGCGTACTTTATGTTTCGCTGTGTCCATTTGGTGGAAACCCTCGATTTTGGTTGGATCAGGTCGGGGTGGGATCAGATTGCCAGGGCTTTTCCCCTTGTACCTAGACCCGACCCACTCCCCGACCCACTCGACCCTATGACCCTAATCCTGACCCGAGCCTTCTGGCATGGATCAGTATTTTCGTCAGGTCGCCGAACGGGAGGAGGGTGGAGGTGCGCAGAGTACAATATGCACACCTACCTGGTGTGCAAGGTAGCCCTACTATTAATCCTATTAATAATAGCATCAACCTTCCTTGGCCAAGATGTCAGGAGACAGAATTTTGCACCCCGTGACAGAGAGCAACTCTGCTATCTCGGCATGCCTTGATTTGACCGACACCAAACTACTATTAACATGAACAGTTTTTTTGTGCGGAGCACTCGGCCCCGCACCCTTTTGACAGCGCAAGTTTTTGCCTTCCTGGACGTGTCTCCTGACAAAGCTTGCTTGCTCCGTGGGACTCCAGAGGGGAAAATTCGACGAGAAAAAAAAGTGACGAGACGTCCCCCCTTTTCAGCACTGCAGTAGTCCTGTTAGGGGGGCGAACCACTCAAATAGTGAGTAGTTTGTCCCCGAAACGGGACTGCGGCCCTCAAAGGGCAAAGCACCGACCGGCCGCTGCACTGCTTTTGATTGGGGGGATGACGCACACAAAAGTTGCAATGGGAGGACTTCCACGCTCCGGGGGGCGTAACGCGACCCTCTCCACCCGTGCGGCTTCGGCTGTTCACGCCTTTCACGCCTTAACCCGTGTATCTAGTAGTGCAGCAGTCCCGTTTTGGGGACAAACCACTCGAATTCCACGTTGTCTGCCCCCAAAACGGGACTGACTGATAATACAGTCCTAAAAGCGTTAATTAACCCATTTAGGACCGCAGTCCCGTTTTGGGGACAAAACACGTCAAATTCTAAGTACTTTGTGCCGTGAACGGGGCTGCGGTTCTAAAAGGGTTAAAAACGGGGGGTTTTGCCATTGTTTTGGTCGTTGTGTCGGCGTTCAGAAAGGGGTAATAGTTCATGGTGAGCTCTATTCGTATACGAGTATTAATAGTAGCTTGCAAAAAGTGAGTTTCGGGGAAAATCTAAAATTCGATCTATCTCACAGGTTTTGTTGAAACTTTTTATTAAAAAACACTGTTGTACGTATTTACAGAGGTAGAATATGATATTTACCAGGTACCTGGTACTTGAAATCATAAAAAGAACACACGCACACACAGCTGTGAGATCGAGGATGTCGTCGAACTCATCTCCTTGCTTGCAAGCTGTGCGTGATGCTTCGATCGCGCGTATCGCGGATTTTATAGGGGCCTCATCCAGGATATACACATACAGCAGTCAGTATGTACATGCGTGTTTATACTCGTATCGGAGTATACGAGGAAGAGTCCCCTGACGAATTCATGATACGTACGTACGTACTATGAATATTGATACCGAAAATATGTACTCGTCCGAGTACGACTCTCCCGAATATCACGATAAAAAGGACTGCTGTTGTTTTTCATTCATCGTTGTACGATATGAAAACCAAAACTGTCCTTCACGTATGTATGTACTCGTACTCGTGCAGGAAACAAATACTAATACATCACATTCCACACAATTTCTTAGAAGCCACACCATATTCAAGTAAAGAAAAGCTTGCTGCCTGAGACGAGACGGTCGGCGACGGGCGGCTTGGCCGAACACTGGAGCAGTGACCGAAAATAACCTGACAGGTGTGATACAGCATACAGCAGTAGTAGTTACGCCCATTGCCCTGAGCGGTTCAGGCGACCACACAAGTAGCAGCAGCAGCAGCAGCAGCAGCAAGCAGCAAGCAGCAAGCAGCAGCGCCAGCAGCAGCAGCAGCAGCAGCAGCAGCAGATCGCGCACAAGAGCATCCACATACAAAAAATCGCTCAAAAAAACTCGTGCAAACAATTTATCAGTATGATTTTTTGTGATGACATATAAGACGTTTTAAAGTACTCGTACACGTAAGACCGACTTCTCTCCACGCCAACCCAGATCCCCAACGTCTTACTCCCTCCCGTTCCTACCTTGTGCGCGAGCACGTCCAGGTCGCAGTCGATGTCCAGGGCCACCGGTCCCATGGCGAAGGGGTTGTCCCCCTGGGAAGGCTCCGCGGATACTCCATCAATCTTCATATCAGCTCCTCGCGAACCCCCCAAATCACAGTTATATGCGAAATAATAAGAAGCTTTGACCTCTCCAGCGTATTTATTTCTCCTCCTTTTTTTCGCTCCTCCCTCCCTGTGCGCCTGCTGTCTCCTCTCGAGTCTCGAGCACGCGGTGGTATCCAGCACGGCCGAGAACTCTACACAATCATAGAATATCGCCCAAGGAACGACCTGGCCGCGGGACGGAGCGAGCGGTGCGGGAGTGGGAACGCGACGGCAAGCGCAGCAGCAGGATAGCAGCCGCAGCAGTAGCAGCAGCAGAAGCTGAACCAGCAAACAACACAAAATTAAAAGCGCGAGCAAAGAGGTTTCAAGGAGAATACCTGTAAATATTTTTTTCTAGGGGATTGGGCCTACAGTTACAAAAAGCGGAGGAACCCGAGATCCCATACGTACGCCACGCGCCACGCCACAGGTAGAAGAAGTTACGTAAGCCACTGCACCGGTGCCCGCCGCTCTCAAGTTCCCAGGGGTCCTTCTGGATCGCCCCGCGCCAGCGATAGCGCTGCGCCGATATGGATCCGGACCTCGTCGACCCCGGGATGTTCTTGAGGGGCTGCCGAGAGCCCTTGGAGCAGTACCGGGAGTGTCTCATGACGAACTTGAAGGACTGGAACGGAAGGTTGTTGTGCCTCACATGCACGACAAGATGTTACGTCGCATTTACAGCAGTGCGTCGTTCGCCGCAGTCGTTATTCTGTTCTGCGTGTTTCACAGCAAAATCCAGCAGTGTTGCACATGTTACGGGATCAAGTTTTGTGTTGGCTCTTCGCGATCTGGCCGTACTGGTTCTGCTTCCTGAAATGCCTGCGTGAAGGTAGAAGGCAAGTTGTATTTTAACCCCTTTAGAACCGCAGTCCCGTTATGGGGACAAACTACTTTGAAACTTGACTGTTTTGTCTCCAAAACGGGACTGCGGCTCTAAAAGGGTTCAGAGTTATTCATCGTACGGGTAGTGACGGGGAGTTTTGGGGGGCCTGCGGCTGAACGTGTGCTGCTACTGTCGAGTTGATGATGGGGTCTGGACGACGTCGGCCCGACTTGACTTGTTGTATGGTGCGTTCTATAAATCGATCTGCTGTTAATCGAAGATTATGTACCAGGTATAGTTTTATGAGATTTCGACTCGGCGTAGGTGTTTGAGTCGAGAAGGCAACGGGATATCCTGCTGCTGCTTTTCGCTCCCGGCGATGTGGTTTTGAATGGATCTTGCGAGGCGGGCAGCGCTTTCGGGAAGAAGTGAAGCAACAAAGAACGTCGATTGATCGTCCGTCGCGCATACACACATACAAGCGGCGGCACATACATACAGAACGTCCGCAAAAAGGACACGCCATAACGTGCTCGTCGTACAGCACTAACTAGCGCTCGTACCGGATCCGACTCGATCAAAAACATATCATACTGCTGCATCAGATCTTCTTCATTGGACGACTTGGTGTTGTACAACAACTCGGAGTAAGCTTTGTACCAGTACTGCGAACGAAGCATGTGCGAAGTCGAGTGTAGAGATCCGAGCGCGAGTACGAGTAGTCACCCCACCATGGTTCCTCCCGCCCCAACCTGATTCAACTCCGGTGAACCCAAACAAAATGCGCCAAATCGCAGGGGTTTGCATCGAGGGAAGCTGTCGATGGTGAAGATACACCACCTCGGCCAGATGAACATCACCCGGTTTGACCACCAAAAGGTGAGACTTAAGACACAAGCTGGCGGCATTGCTCGACTTTAGACACAACAAGCTGGCGGCATTCCACCTTCTAAACTTGCAGCACGTCGGACTCCCAACTGCGAATAACCGCCGACGTGTACGTACCTACGCAGTGGGAACTGGTACCGGGTACCTTGTACGGCGCACCTACTGCTGTATCATGGTGCGTATTAATAGTACAAATACGAACCGTGTGGTATCGAGCCTTCTTCCTCGCCGCTTACTCAGGCACGCTGGAACAAAGGGCGGCCATGCTGTGTAAGACACATGTATCTACTATCTGTAGGTATACATTTTTTCAGAACCAACTTGGTTGTGTGAACATGTTTCGGGGGACCGTAGTAAGGGTCATTCTTATCGGAGAGCTTTCTTCCACAAAATTTCGACATTTTTTTCGCGCAAGTTTTCAAATTTTCCATATTTTCCTGTTTTTTTCCCCCAATATTGGAAAGTTAACGAACTTGATATTTTTGGTTTTGGGGAATTTCACGAATAGTGACAGAACGCCTCCGTATATTGATACATACCTCCAATTATTTCCAAACTTTGGAAATTATGGGAAAAACGCTCTCCGATAAGAAAGGATCTAAATAGGACCAAATATTGTTAGTAAAAATAGCGAAATATACAGTTTTTGTGTATAACGTAGGTCCTATTTAATATGGTCCCCCGTAATATTACGAATACGACGTAGGGGAATCGTGGATTCTGATTGCCATGACCCTTGTGATATGGAACACAGGTATTACGGGGGACTCTAGTATAACAGACCTACCAGGAGGGTTTAGACAAATACCTTATATTTACCAATTTTTACTAACAATATTTGGTCCTATTTACTATGGGCCCCCACAATGTAAGCAGAACCAAATGTGGCGAGTAAATATATTATAGGGGGATACCTGTGTTTTGGGTGGGGTGTGTATGTCTGTGTTCTTCACATTAAACCGTTCTTTCCTACCCGTCGACATCCAGCACAACCAGTCTCCGCGCCGATTCTTCAATCCTGGACGGATACAAGCCCTCTCTGTGGTCACAAAACTCCGCCACATCAGAGATCCTACATAGTTACGCAGCAAGCAGAGCAGACAAAGCAATGACATGTCATCGTACTGGGTACGACAGGCACGACATACACATTCTATGAAAGAGAGAAAACGTGGGTTCTATATACTGTCATGCTCGCCAAGGTTGGGTTTCCTGTTTGGGAATGGTCGCAGTACTAAGGTAGCTTTGGATATATTTGCCCTGGAAATTTCTTACTTCTCTCGCCATTCGCGTTCTGCCACTCTCGTAATAAATACCATGGTAGTTATCATTTTCTTATCGATAAATAGCTGTCCTGTGCTCAGCTCGCCACTACTGTACTGCTTTTTTGTTGCATGTTCCGTCGTGGTCTAGACGATTGTGGGCGCGCACAGAGCCGCGCACGATGAATATGATCCCCGAGTGTCTACAGAACGGAGGCTTGCGCATGTTAAGAGGCCGAACAACGCCCCCCCCTCTCCGCAAAAAACCTGGGGGTGGTCGGTGCTGCCCCTCGCTTTTCGGAGCCGCGCACGCAAGATGTATCATGCGTACCTTTGCCGCCACGCAAGCATGTATGCTTGTGCTCTGCTATGGTTGTTTAAAGTCTTACGCCACGCCCCCAAGCAGGCCTTCTGAGGCGCTCTACGATAGTTGTTCACCCTAGATTTTCTGAGGCTCCTTGCTTGAAGAGCTTCATACCTTATCCGAAAACTGACTTTAGCAAAAATCAAATTGCATCTTGATGAATGCTTCCATTGTCCAAGTGTACAATCACTTCGTTTTTCGGAACAAGATTGACATTCCGACGATTTTGGGGCAAGGAGCCCCGGTCATTCAGACAACATTTCAGCGGAAGTGTGCTACCTCTATCGTACAGAACGCGGTTTTTTTTTGTCTAAAATTGTTGCGAAGGTGTGCGTCCTCTGTGAGTCCGTCGGACGGAGTGGTTGGTACTCAGTTTTGTCGGCTGCCTGGTGACGTTGGCCATGCGTGCAAAAAAAAAAAAAAAAAACTTGCCTTTTTTCTGACGATTGTTTATAGAAGGCGTGTGCTGGTGCGACCTCTTCCCAACCCTCTGGGGTTGTCGGAGCCATGCGTGCAAACCGGCAACGTCGGTCACGCCGTGGAAAATCGCTCGCCTTTTTCTGAAGAGTGGTTCAAAATTCAAAATACGCACCAGGTACGAGGTATATATATATATATATGCTGGTGCGGTCTCTTTCAATCCTCTGGGGTTCTCGGGACCTCGCGCGTAAAACGATGGCCGCGTCGCTGACCGTGCCCTCAGAAAAAAAAGGCCGACAAAGTTGAAGAGATATCATACACACGTCTACCCGATGGGCACGCAACATTATGTACGCGTGGATAAGGGTATTATTAATAGTCACCCTTTTAGTACCGCAGTCCCGTTTGGGGGATACGTTACTTGGAAGTTGGGTGGTTTGTCTCCAAAACGTTTTGGGGGGGAAAACACTCGAGACTTTGACTGATTTTGCCACCGAAACGGGACTGACTGCAGTTTGCCCTGTTACGGGGGGGCATAGCAAATAGGACTTATGGTGCACACAACAACCTACTGGTATACATTTACCTATTTTTACTAACAATATTCGGTCCTATTTACTATGGTACCCCGTAATTGAAGGGTCAATAGCGCTGGTGAGCATCTCAACGCTGGGGACCGATCGTCGATCCCCGCTTCACGATCAAGTCTCTTCAACAAGGCACACAGATGGATAGGCATATTCCTGGTCTGTATGATCTGTATGATCTACCTCAACCTGCTTCGCCGAGTGGGAGCCGCATAGCCAGTACGATCCATGGGGCATGTCCTTCCTGGGTTGGAGACGCGCCATCTTACGGGGGTCCTCGCGCGCCATCTCATAACGGCATGCGAACTCACAGCGGCAGCAGCAGCAGCAGCAGCAGTAGATCGTGGGGATGCAGTCCTAAACTCTGAAATTTGGTGAAAGACAAGGGGTAGCTACTCGTAGCTCTCGCTGTCGACCCTTCTACAATAGGGTAAAAGCTGCAGTCAGTCCCGCTTTTTCGTGGTCAAACCAGTAAAACATTATTTGAGCAGTTTTGTCTCACAAACGGGACCGCGAAGCCCCAAAAGGATTAACTGCTTAAAATGCTGATGCGAGCCAGGAGGAGAGGAAAACTTGACGAGACAAACGGGGACAAAAAAAAAATTAAAAGAACGGTTTGCGGCAGCGACCAGCGACCACCCTCTGCGCGGTTGGGGGATCGACGCATCATGCACGGATTGGTTTCCGGGACACAGTGCGAGGAGTCTCGTACAGCACGTGCACAAAATGGTGACGTTTTTTGCGGAGTATACCAGTGGGAGCTCACGCTTCTCCACTCTGTCCCTGCATATATATAATAAGGATTTTTTGTACATCACGTTAGCATTCAAAATATGCTTGTATTGCGGAACCGAGTATAATAGTATGTTTTTTTTTACCCCTTCAGAACCGCAGTCCCGTTTTGGGGGCAAACTACTTGAAATTTGACGGGTTTGTCCCCAAAACGGGACTGCGGTGCTGAAGGGGTGAAGTTGTCTATCTCGGGGGGGGGTTCCCAAGGGGCTTTATTTCGTAAGTAGGAACTCGCGCTTTGAATTATTTTATTTATTTATTTGTAACTGTCGTCGCCAACAACGACCGACCAGTCACTCTGACAATCTGACCCGAAGCACGAAAGAAACGGTGGGAATGAGATATTTATGTGTTCCTTTATTTTGGGGCAGGGTGGTGCTGTTAGAGGTGACCTGGGTGATGACAAGAATTAAAACATACCAGGCATCTATTTGTGCACGAGTACTGATGTCTCTCTCTGTTTGCCGCTGGTGGATGAAAGACACTGCAACAACAACACCCCCCCCAAAAAAAATGAAAAAGAAGTTGTTGGTCGGGGTCGGGTCGGCGCGGCTTTCTGCAGGAGGACATCCGGCTTCACCTCGCTCAAAAGCAAGGGCGCACCCTCATGAGGCATGCCCTACGTACATTTCTACCACTCTGACCCATAAATATAAGGACGGTTAAGATTGAATATTTATAAGCGAAACTACTGTCCCTACATTTCGGTTTCAGGTTGGTCTGTTTTAGGCGAGCCCTGAAAATTGGCAAGTCGGTCTGAATATACTCAAGTACCAGGTCCCGCTGTAGACGAACACGTGAGGACGGTAAGGAGCCAGGAGAGCAAGAGCCATTCATACTAAAGGTATAAGGAACTGCATAATTGGCATAATTTTGTCAAGTGCTCAGGTCGGAATCGATACGAGCATTTCCCATGTTTTAAATAACCCTTTAGGACTGCAGTCCCGTTTTGGGGACAATTGGGGGCAAATCACTTGGAATTTGAGTGGTTTGCCCCCAAAACGGGCCCGCAGTTCTCTGAGGGGTTTTAGCCATTGGGTTATACTTGTAGTTACCCTGTTGTGTGTGGTTGGTATGATTATAAATATTGTAACGCTTGCCATCCTACAATGGGCAGCGTGAGCTTCCACGTTGACCACTGTAACCATTCCTGAAAGAAGAAAGCCTCGAAAACAAAGGAAACCTGTGCACGAGGTCTAGCCACCTTCTATGTTTACTTCCCGGTGTGCTTTGTCTGCGATATGTACTCCATTTATTGTCCTTGCTCCCTCCTCCCTCTCAATCTGTGCTCTTTACGTTCTATTCTTAAACCCCAAGCCGCATCCAAGCCCCATCCCCACGCCATCGGTGTGGGTTTGCCCCCCCCCCCCCCCCCCTGCTCCTTCTCGTTTCCTGGTGGTCCCTAAGCTGGAGGTTGAACCTCGACGGGAGTAAAGCGCTACACATTGTCAGATGGTAAGCGGAACAGTAACGCTATCTTGAGAAAGTAGGAGGACCGTTGGGATCTGTACATGTATGAAGACTTGCAAACCACACCGTCCCTGCCTTCATCTCCGTCCAGACTTGGTCGGATACACGAGGACCGTTGGGGGATAAGTATGGAGATTTAAACGGTCTGCACGTTTTTCGATCCAGATTGGCACCTCCTCGGTATGTGCCATTCCGTCCGCAGATGTAAGTGCCCTTCGATAGGTCTATTTCAGCGCCAAAGGTTCCCTTGCATTTCCGGACAGAGTGACATAACAATTGCGTTTACTTCTCCCGATGAATCGGCGGCCCAGACCCCCTGCGAGCCTCTCAGGAAAGAGGCTTCCTTGCCGCTATGCTGCCCGCTCGCTCCCTTGCGGTGGTGCGCGGGCGTAGACCCTGGCGGTGCCCATCAACCCCCTCTTCTGTAACTCGAGCGTGGAATAGCGACTGACTAAAAGCTGCGATGTCATCCGTGTGGTGTTAAAGTTTTTCAGAAGCTGTGAGTGAATGGTGGCGTCGCGGTGGCACACGACTTACTACTACTATCAACACTGCTACTACTGCTACTACTACTACTACTACTACTACTGCTACTACTACTACTACTACTACTACTACTACTACTACTACCGCTACTACTACTACTACCTACTACTACTGCTACTACTACTACTACTACTGCTACTGCTGCTACTACTACTACTACTACTACTACTGCTACTACTGTTACTACTACTACTACTACTACTACTACTACTACTACTGCTACTACTACTACTACTACTACTACTACTACTACTACTGCTACTACTACTACTACTACTACTACTGCTACTACTACTACTACTACTACTGCTACTACTGCTACTACTACTACTACTACTACTACTGCTACTACTGCTACTACTACTACTACTACTACTACTACTACTGCTACTACTACTACTACCCTACGACAGCGGTGTCGTGGTGAACCATGTTTTGGGCCACCGACCGCATGGCAAGCCCGAAAACACGCGGCCTTAATCTCTAACTCGGTTTTCTGTTCTGCGACTGAAAAAGAAGGACCCTGTTGGTGTCACCAACGCCAGCGTTTTTTTTTTGTTCTTCTCGTGACGAGCCGATTTGCCTGTGGCCATTGTATCTCTACCACGGCCTTAACCCTTTTAGAACCGCAGTGCCGTTTTGGGGACAAAACAAGTTGAAATTTGAGTGGTTTGCCCCCAAAACGGGGCTGCGGTTCTACCAAGGGTTAAGCCTGATGGTCTTAAAAATCAGCACACCACAAGCTGTAATGCCGGCAGACTGAGGCTGTAGGCGTGTCGGAGGCAGCCCTGCACTGCATGCATACCTGGTGCATTCCAGCACACAAGCGCAGGCCCACTATAACCAGGACACGAACGAATAAGAGCACAAGGCTCGATTTTTTGGAGGGCGCTCGCGAAATTTGGTAGAAGAAAAACGTGACCAGCGGCGGCGAGCGCTGGCTACCACCAAACCTTACCGGGTACCAGCTACGCAACAGCTTATTGCGCTTAAGGTTGTTGAAAAGGATGGTGTCACAACAAGATTCCACACCATGGACAGATCATGACCTATCTATCTGCAGATAGATCATCTAGTTCCTCTCCTGCCGTAGTGAGCTTGAGTGCAGAATCTGTGTACAGTACGGATCCTACCCGGCAAACGTATGCTACTGTGGAGCACGATGCATATTTTACACGGATCCCACCCACCAGCATGAGCTAGACCATGCAAGGTCGGGAACAGATAGGCCTTGAAATATCTAGGTCATCAAGTGGGAATCATCTGTAAATGATTCGTAGACGATCTGTAGATGGTCTGTAGATGATCTATAGATGATATATCGATGATCTGTACATGATCTGTACATGATGTAGATGATATATAGATGCTATATCGATGATCTGTCGATGATCTGTAGATGATCTGTCCTAGGTGTGGGAAGGTCCTAAGGCTTCCTCGTGCACACACGCTTCTTGTAGTCGATCCCGCACCGTAGCCCGGGCAGAGGCATGTTTAGATAGGGGTGACCCTTTTTCTTGTTTCTGAAGGTTCTCGCTGGAGGAGATATATATCCCAGCAGCATCTAAAAATGTCAGTATTAATAGTCGAAGCTTAAGGCGCAACCCGATGAATTTTCCAAAAGCCTGTCAATCATAAGCATACCCGAAAAAGGCTGTACAATGAAAACTCACAGGGTATTCCAACGATATTTGGGTTAAGGACCCCCCGGTCAATCAGAAAATAATCTGGAAGAAAAAAGTCCTGCTGCTGCTACTACAGTACACCCCCATCGTACCGCGTCGGCGGTTTCGTGTGGCCTGTGTGCGCCGTTTTGTACAGTACGAACTCCCGAAGGGGTATGAGGGATCCACACCTCGGATAGAAAAATCATCTACAGATAGATACTCTACAGATAGATAATCTACGGATATATAATCTACGGATAGATCATCTCCTGCAGATCATTATGTCCTCACCTGGCGTTTTGAGAGTTTTTTGTGCAGGATCTGCGAAGAGCAGACCCCCCCCCCCGGAATCATGCTGTAGACTGCGCAGGTTATATACAGGGTCCCATCCGGCAACATGAGCTATTTACGGGGGAACACAGTAATCAGGACCAAATATGCTCCATAAAAATACTGTAATATATAGGATTTTGTGTGTACGATGGGTCCTGATTACTACGTATGCCCCCCCGCGATTTAAAAAAAAAAAAACGTGGTAGGGAGGGGGGAGGAGGAGCCCGCTGTGTGATCCCGGATCTGAGCCACGATTAATACGGGGGACCATAGTAAATAGGATCTACGGCACACACAAAAACCTACATATTTGCTTATTTTTACTAACAATATTTGGTCCTATTTACTATGGCCCCCAAAAGTAGTGAATGGGGCGATTAGAAACAAAAGGGAGAGTGGTATTACGGGGGACCTTAGTTAATAGGACCAAATATTGTTCGTAAAAATGGCAGATTAAATAGGTTTTTATGTACACCATAGGTCCTATTAACTATGTTCCCCCGTAATAGAACGAAGAGAGACTGCTATATATACTACGGTATACCAAGTATATATATATACTTCGTAGCGAGCTTCGAGATTTCCACCCTATTCTCCCCAAGTCGACCGACGATGTGCTCGTACACAAATTTTGACGGCAAGGTTACAACTTCCCTCGACTGCGCGACTTGTTCCTAGCGGCAACTTAAACTTTAGAGCCAGGTGTATAGGATCCTCTTCTTTTTTTTTCGTTCGGCCATCCGACAATGTGCAGCACGAGCTTCGACGTTTATCACTCAGAAACATCCCCCCGACAGAACAACGCCTCCTCAACGAAATCGATTTGTTGAATTCACGACCAACTAAGAGTAATGTTATCGTGCGTGGTCTATCGTGTTCGTAACTCCGCCCTGACAGCTGATCATGGCGCGCATCCGGCGTCTCTCAGAGATCCCCTCCATGCCGAAGCGCGGTCCGGACGAGTCGGAAACCGCGGAGCTAGAGGCGGCCGTCCACCTGCCCCGTCCGCCACAGACGAGAAGGCTCTCCAACGTTTCTTCCCACGAAAGCACTAGCCAGGGCCCGTCCGACGAGTCCACTGCCTCCGGTGAGATAGAGGACGCGGCTAACATTTTGATTGGTTGAGAGAGGACGAAGCCAACATATGATTGGTTGAGAGGGGACGGAGCTGAGCTTTGATTGGCTGGGAGGGGGGACGGAGCCAGCATCTGAATGGTTGAGAGGGGACGAAGCTGGTTTCTTGATCGGTTTTGGGAGAGGACGAAGCTAACGTTTGATTGGTCGAGAGACAGGGGTCGTCTGACGAGTCCACCACCTCGGGAGAGAGGGAGGGCAACCCTGGCATTTGATTGGTTTGAGAGAAGGACGAAGCCAAGCCCTGATTGGTCGAGAGAAGACGCAGCTAACTTTTCAAAGGTTTCAGAGAGGAGGGAGCAATTTTGTTCCATTGGTTGCGGGCCAGAGGCCGTCTGACGACTCCGCCACCTCCAGTCAGAGAGAGAGAGAGAGAGAGAGAGAGAGAGAGAGAGAGAGAGAGAGAGAGAGAGAGAGAGAGAGAGAGAGAGAGAGAGGGGACGGCGCTAACATTTGATTGGTTGAGAGGAAGGACGAAGCCGGCTTTCGATTGGGTGCCGGAAACCGACCCCACCGAGTAGGCTCTCTCTCTGTGCCGGGGTCAGTATGACGCGTTCTACTAACTCCGGTGAGAGCGCGAGAGAGGGCGAAGATATATATATATAGATATATATATAGATATATTCCCAAGAAGGCGTTTCCTCGGCCATCGGGGGTTGGCTCGAGGCTGTTGGAACAATGAGATACAGAGATTCAACACCGAGAGGCTTGTTGAGTGCTCGCCCCCCGGAGGTTCGCGAGGGGTAATCAGGTGAAAGTTGATTACAAGACAGCCTGTCTACATTGAAATACCCTTCTACGACTCCCAAGCGGGGGGGAGCGGAGGGGGGGGGGGGGGGGGGGGCGAGGGGGGATTCTTTCGGGATGGACCCAAACGACATTCGTGCCTTCTGTGTCTCCAGGGAGACCAAGAGTACCATGGTTCAAAGAAACCCACCAGGTAATCTCGCACAGAGCTACTGCTGTAGGGCCAAGGAACAAGCTACGAACGAACAAAACATTCGGTTTACATGAAGAGGCTCCTCAGCGTTTGAGAGAAAAAAAAAAAAAAGGTCAGCCGTTACGGGAGGAAAACACAGTATCGTAACTATTACGGGGAACCGTAGTAAATAGAGACCGAATATTGTTGGTAAAAATAGCGATATTTATAGGTTTTATTGTGTTCCGTAGATTCTATTTACTAGGGTCCCTCGTATTAGTAATCAGGACCAAATACCGCAGTCCCGGTTTGGGGACGAACCACTCTAATTCTAAGTAATTTTTGCCCGAAACGGGACTGCGGTACTCAAAGGGTGAATTAACTATTACGTGGGACCATAATTAATACTGGTACCTAGGACCTATGGTATACATGAAAACCTATATATTCAACCATTTTTACTGACAATATTCTGAGATATTTAAGTATGGTCCCCCGTAATAAACCCTTTTGGGGCATAAAACAAAAGTCAGTCCCGTTTTGGGGGGGGGGCACACACTATAGTGCATCCCCTGGTTCGTGGAATTTTGAGGGGTCTGTCGCCCAAAGCGGGGCTAACTGCGGAGAGTTTTTCCCCTGAAAAGGTTTAATGAGTCGAACATGAAATTACATCTTCGGGAGGCTCTCGACCGACACCATTTTGTTTCGGCTCGGTATTGGTAAAGCCTTCCCGTTCTTCTTTGAAATATATCACACCTCTATTGGTGAAAAAACGATCGCTGCAACGGCTCTTTACCAACGGCTCTTTTTCAACGGTGTCCAAAGGGCGCCGTTTTCCGCGATAGAACAGAGGTAGGTACGGGTAACGCGTTGGCCCTTCTTGGCCGATGTGTGTCTTACTGGCAGGGCTTTTCTCAAACGAGAATCTACCCACCCATTTTTGTATCGTCTTCTTTATTTTTTTTTCGGTTGGATCTTGCAATACTTGAAAAAAAAAGAAAAAAAAAAGATAACCGTCAAGATTCCGCGCATTTTATGAAACGACCCCCAAAGACGTCTCTGTCTTCTTCAAACCAAAAAAAAATAATTTGTACGTATCGTTGCATCTGTCCTCGGGGCATGAAAGCAGCGGCGCGACATCAACACCCAGCTCCACAGCACGTACGGAGAACACAAAAAAAACATTAAAAAAACGCACCTGCACCCTTTTAGGACTTCAGTCCCGTTTTGGGGACAAACTACTTGAAATTTGAGTGGTTTGTCCCCAACAACGGGACTGCGGTTCTGAAAGGGTGAAGGACCGCTCGCCCACGTTGCGGGGACAAATTGCTTGGAAATAAGGTCATACCATGAAGACCGCTCAATTTTTTTCCGAACAAGGTCAGGTCGAGAGAGAGAGGGGGGGGGGGGGGGGGGGAGAGGGGGGGGGGGGGGGAGGGGGGGGGGAGGGGGGGGGGGTGTACTCGATAGGAGATATGTACTCGATCTCATGCATGGCCGTAGTCGTATGACCATAGAGGGGGGGGGGGCGTACTCGATAGTAGATATGTACTCGATCCCATGCATGGCCGTAGTCGCATGACCATAGACCCTCGCATCCCTACAATGCCGGGACGGAGCATGTCGGGTTTTCACCAACCAGGCTGACATTGCTTGCACCAAGCGCGAAGCGCCGTGAGGTGTCCGGCGAGTCGCATGAAGGGTGAGCTGCATCCTACTAAGAACCGCTTTTGAGGCGGAGGGGGGGGAGGGGGGGAGAGGGGGAGGGGGAGAGAGGGGGGGGGGGGGGGGGGGAAGAGAGCCTCCTCACCGTCTGTCTGTTCCCAAAAACGAGCGCTGAAGAAACGATCGCAGCATCCCTGCGTCAACTCAGTGCTCTTTGCGTGTACTCAGGTTTCGGTACACAGTGCAGTGCAGCGCAGTGGAAATAGGGATAAGACCTAAGAGACCTTAGGCAGAAGGATAATCGAATAGAATAGAAAACGCCTCGCCTCACCCCCTCACCCCCCCCCCCCCCCCCCCCCCCCCCCCCCCCCCCCAACCTCCCCTCTCACGAACGCGCGATGCCTGTGTGCAGGTGCTGGGGGCACCGGCATAAAAGATCGAGACCGACGGCGGTCGGTGATGCGCGCGAAGGCCGTCAGAGGAGGCCGACGGGGAAGCTTGGCGCTGGACAAGTCCTGGGACGCCATCAACAAGGTGACGTTTCTGGGGGTGGGTGGGGGGTGTGATGTGCCGGATCACACCGGGTGATAAGTTCTCACACCCCCTTCGGAGTATAATCTCAGACCGACGAAAACGAAAGAGGAGGGAGAGTGTATAGTAAACGCCGAGCGAACGCGTCTGTGTATGAAAATATGTAGGGGCGAGGTATTTCCGGAAGCCATTGTGTTTCGTGGGTGGGTGCCTCTCCCCCATGTTTTTGGACAGAAAATTGGCCTCGAAAGCGTTATCTTGTTGCAGCCTGCACCTCTTTCCGCACTTCACGGGGGAGGGGGGGCGTACTCACGTCATGCAAGGCCGTAGTCGTATGACTGTAGACTCTCGCATCCCTACAATGCCCGGACGGAGCACGTCGGGTTTTCACTGACCAGGCATAAACATTGCTTGCACCAAGCGCGAAGCGCCGTGAGGTGTTCGGCGAGTCGCATGAAAGCGGGGGGGGGGGGGGGGGGTGTACTCATTATCCTGCATGAAATGGGGGGGGGGGGGGGGGCGTTGGGGATGATGGACATTTGTAACCGTCTTCAGCTGTGTGTGTTGGTGGGGAAGGCATAGGCAAACACAATATATGGTACGCGCGTATCTTTTAGGGGTTTTCCGGTCGCACAGCGCGCTTCAGATCATCTCCCTCGTGCTTTAGCTCTCCGGCTTCGCTCCATCCAGGTCAAAAGGAGCCCTCTACGTGTATGTTGAGACTGCAGGGAAGTTGCATATATATGGTATCGTTTTATGACTTCAGAGCTTTAGGGTGCATACTACGTGCGGCAGGGGTGGTAGCACGTGCTTTTGCCTGCTGAGGCGAAGTCACTTGAGGAGCTCTATCTATGCATCGGTACCTGCCGTAGGCCACGATTTGACCTTGGGAAATACAGCAGAAAACTGCAACGCGATTAATACCGCCGATTTCCTACTATAGATACACGTCGAAAAACAGTGGTCCAGCGAGCACAAACGACACCCCAGTGATTCCTCAGTGCCCTCAATGAGCCCCGATGGTCGGAAATAGTTCGGCCCGAAAAAGGTACAATACCTGTATCATAGCACGCCTCCTAAAACAAAGAGGGCTGACGAACCGAACATTACGGTTGCGGCATCGGCCACAACAACTGTGTCAAAGGTTGAACGCAATTCATCATCACTGAACAGTCAAGCATGTACAGTGCTAACGAGGTGGATGTTTACCACGCGGCTGATGCGTGCTGAATCAGTTCCAACTATACCTGGACCACAGTAAATAGGACAAAATATTGTTGGTAAAAATAGCGAACTGCAAAGGTTTTTGTGAGTACCGCAGGTCCTATTTAATACGTTTTCCCGTAACAATAGTGGCAGTAGTACTGCATTAGTTACGTGCATATACAAACGCTTCGGCTATACAAGTACAGGCGAGAGCGGTCACCAAAAACGACCAAAACAAAGCCCTCAAATACGAGCACAATATATACCTGGCACCTGGTATACTGGCATAAATCAGCCAGAGTTTGGGCGGCGCATCTCATCACTCAGAACTTCGGGGGCTCACGCTCATCGTTTCAGGCGGGAAAACAAAAAAGTGTTTTGTGATGTTGTCACGGCCACAGGCGCAGCTCGTGGCATCAGTTTTTACGTTGGGGTCAGTTTTTGCCGTGATGGTGTTGGTGTTATATTTACCGCTATCATCATCCCCATCATTATCATCATCACCATCAGCCTCGCCATGACAACCACCATCGTCATCACCATCACGATCACCACCATCACCATCATCATCACGAGCACAATCACCACCATCACCACCACCACCACCACCACCATGGCACCGACGAGAACGGGCCACCGCTGTCGTCCTACCAACCCTGGAGCGATGTTCCGGCAGTCACCAAAACAAAAAACACTCACGCCATTAAGTAGTTCCCATTTGCAACGTCGACTTTTTTTGTTTCGTTTAATCCCGCCGGTTTCATGCTTTTTCGCGTACGTACGCACCCACGTCCTGTGAAAACCCTTGGCTGCTGTTTGGAAGGAAGATGTGTATACCATTAGCAGAGCTTTAGTACGAGTTCACCGAACTTATTTCCTGACAAACAAAAACTATCCCAGGAAACACCACCTCCACCCCTTCACAGACAGCAGATAACCCCTAAGCCGACCTGTCTGACAAGATAGAGAAGTTAACCCTAACCTTGTGAAATCAGAGGGTGGGGGAGAAAATTGGCGATCAAGACGTGACGATCGCGGCAAAGGTCACTGGCTTTGTGGTCGGATGACGACAACGGTCACTGCCTTCGATTGGGAGATGAACACGGCTCACTAGGAGTTGTCCGAGTCACAGACGCAACGAGTCGTACGGCGCGGGCTCGACATGATCGATCCTACCCCCGTCGTTAGCGCGCTCGCTGCTTGGGCGCTCACTCCCGCTGCTCATAGACGGCTGATGACGACGAAAGTCATGTTTTTATACCGCTCTTTTCCGACAAACTGAGGAACCTTTACGTTTACTGCTTTTATGCAAACGACCCTCGTGTTTTGATCGCTCTATATCTCGGGGGTCCCAGAGCGTCAACACGCATATATACGTACGAAGAGGCTTGTTGTTCAGGCGCTTCGCCGGAATTGTTGTTTTTCACCCCGACCTTGGTCACCAACCCTTACCGCTCTGAAAACCTCCGGATTCATCGATCCGCAAGTCTCGAGCACAGGCGGACGGAGCGGCGAAGCAGAAGCAGCTCGGGAGCATCCGCCGCAGGAAGTCAAACATCGGGCTCCAGCCACCAGACCTCAAGCCACTGAAGGTGGGAACGTTCCGAAAGGAAGCAAGTGCCCGAACCAGCAAGCCTCGCCTCAACGCGCATCAACAATGTCGCACACCTTCTGTTGTGTAGGACGGACAGATCATACGAAGTACAGATCATACAGATCATGATCTATCTGTCTGCTGTAGATCATCCACTAAAGTCCCTCGCCTGCCGCTGTCAGAGGTTGTGCAGGGGCTGCAAATTGTACAGTAGGTAGCGCGGATTGAACGCGTCCCACCCGTTAACAGCCCCCCTGGTTTTGATCCGCCCCGTCTGCGACGTACCTTGTTTCCCTCCCCGCCCTTCATTTCCGCCGCCGCCGATCCGTAGCCCTTGGGATACGAGACGCACGGAGAGGACGGCAATGACTCTCTAGGAGCAGCAAGCATTGACAGCTCCGGACAACCCGTGAGTTTACCCCTCCCTTCCTCCGTCCCTCCCTCCCTCCCTCCCTCTCTCCCGGCTGCGGATGCTGACTAGGCGTATATTTGTCCCTCTGTTCGGTTTTTTGGGGGGCGCAGGTGCAGCCTATTCATTTTTATCCGCAGCAGCAAGCGAAGAGAAAACACTCACTCGGTAGCTCGGACGAAGCGAGCAAGCAAAAATTAAAAATATGCTTGAAGGAGCCAAAAAACGCAATACAATAAAAACAGAGCTTTCGGTGGGGTCCAAAACAAACCAAGAACCGCTATTCGCCTTAACCCCTACTACAGAACCGCAGTCAGTCCCGTTTTGGGGACAAACTACTTGAAGTTTGAGTGGTTCTATCCCCAAAGCGGGACTGCTTCTAAGAATAAGCATAGCTCGCAGGAGGAGGGAAACACGCTTCGTTCGCAGTAAACCTACAACGAATCGCTCACCTTCGCAGGAAGAAGAATTGAAAAAGAAACGATTACGTACGTGCAGAGCGCAAGAGGCGCGCCTAGACAGAGCGGCCGCCGCGCTCCGCGCCACACTCCTGCTTCTCAGATCCCGCTTGAATCGCCACACTGTTTCGTTCGGAACGTTTCGCCACATTACGTGGCTTTTCCGCGGTGTAGTGCGCGTGCCGTATTATACGAACCCAAACGCTTGATGTCGGGACGGGAAAGCCGTGCAGCCGGTGCGTATGGTTGCTCGCGCTCCGGGTGCGATACCTTTTTTTACCTCCATCGCTACCGCCGCCCGCCACCGCCCGCCCCAACCGCACCGCCGCCACCACCGCCGCCGCTGCCGTCACCACCAACTACCACCACCACCACCACCACCACCGCAACTACCACGATCATCACCAACTGCAACCACCACGATCATCACCACCCCCACCACGACCACCACCACCACCACTACCACCGCCACCGTCACCACCACCACCACCACCACCAATACCATCATCACCACCACCAACAACAACACCAACACCACCAACACAACACCACCACTACCACCATCATCACCACCATCCCACCACCAACCACTACGATCACCACCGATAGGGGGGCAAGGGCGTCGGCTCACGGCGGCAGTCGATGTCGATCCACAACCCCGACCCGGCGAGGCAGGCCCGGATAGAGGCCGCCAAGGCGAAGAGGCAGCGGGCGATCGAGTACGGGAACAGCGCGCTCAAGACCACCGTTCGAGAAGGAAACTTGAAGGATCTCAAGAAGCAGGTGCGCGCGCGTGTCAGAGCGGCGACTTATGGCTGCTTGAGGAATATTTTCTCGGAGTTTACAACTTAAAGAGGCTTCTGGCGAGATAAGGAGGATGGTATTGGTGTAAAAACTAGCAGCGGCTTATGGCTGCATAAGTGAAGTGGTATCGCTGTGAACATTCGAAGGGTCTCAAGAAGCGGGTGCGCGCATGTGAGGGCAGTGGCTAACGGCGGGACTTGGTAAATAGTATCAGTGTAAACACTGGCAGCGTCTTATCACTGCATAAGTACAATGTAATCGGTTTGAATAGTTGCAACAGCTTATGGCTGGATAGGTAAAATTGTAGCGCTGCCATAAACTGGAGAATGTCAAGAAGCAGGTGCGCGCGTGCGTCAGGGAGGCGGCTTATGACTAGATCAGGGAGATAATTCCGCCGTAAAAATAACATGCTGCGGCTTCGTGGCAATGGACTAGCCCATGCACGGGGTATGGCTCCCGCGCGAGCGGGGGTGGATGGATCACGTAGCCGTCATGGCCCAGCCAGGAGTAGAAGACCAGGCACAAAAAAACTGTGGGAAATGTATATAATAACGCCTCATTGGACCTCGGAGGATCGATATAAGACCAGAAATAACATGGGAAGCAAGGGAGTAAAGCAAGTAAGTCGCAAAAGTAAGGGGGCATCATTGTCGCTCTCTTCCCTGGCTTGCCACAAACTCTGCGCGTCCTACGGCCAGAGAAAAATCGTAAAGATGTTTCCACATATCACGATGGTTACCTCAAAGTTCAACTCAGTGGATAATTGCCATAAACGACCTCTTCGAGTCATTGAATGTGCCCCGTGTGGTTGTCGTGTCCAATACGATGGCATGGCAATATCTGTAGCTTACCGCTGCTCGTATAACAAAACATAAAAACAGCAACAGGAGGTTCTGCTGATTCATTCCCGACTGTTCGAAACGCCTACAGCAGCTGAACACATCACGCTACACGTAGTGGTCCGCGACTGCCAAAGTCTCGTTCATGTAGCTGGATACGCGATAAGATGGTATCGCTGTACGGCATAGAAGGATCTCGATCAACGGCTGTCCGCGTGTAGGCACAACGTCGTTTTCTGCTGGGCCCGTAACATGTTACGGCGGGAACACTTGAAGGATCTCAAGAAGCAGGTCGCGAGTTCGAGGGCAGCGGCTTATAGCCGGATAGGTAATACTTCGATATTCGGAAGAGAAACTTGAAGTATCTCGAGAGCCACGTAGCGCGTGTAAGCGTTCGCGGCTTTTTCGGCTGGATGAGTAAAATTTTATCGCGGGAACACTCCCGGGATCTCGAGAAAGAGAAGAAGTAGCAGGCGCGCAAGTAAAAACATGGCGGGCTATGTTTGGGCAAAAGATACATCGCGGCTTCCTTGTTCTGCTGCGCCGAACTTGATTTTCACCCCCCCCCGTCCAGTTTACGAATCCACTCGCGTTTTGGAGGACAAGACTCAGTCATAATTACAGTAGTAGCGGAAATTGTTGCGCTCGAAAAAGGAGCTTGACACATCAGACATATCATGATCTATCTATCTAGCCGCTTATCATCTAGATTTTACTCACCTGCCGATGTGAGATACTGTGTTGCAGGATCTGTTGGAGTCACAGATCCAACCCAGAACATCCGTTCTAGCTACGTACAGCAGCAGCAGATCATGCAGGTTTGCACGGCTCCCCCACCGGTAACACGAGCTAAATCGCACCTGGTACCGCTCTGTCCTGAAATACACGTACGTACGTACGTACGTACGTGCCGTTTTTTTTTCATTCATAATTAATAGTAAACATCCAAAGGTCCTTTTACTGGGGATCAGAGCGGCGCAGATCGGGAAGGATCGGCGACCTGTCTCCGATGCGCGCAAAAGCATTTTAGTCGATACCTTATCCGGACGGAAATATAAGCACCGTTCAGACGTTGATGTGAAGACCAACCGGGCCTTGTATTTAACGCCCGCAGTGATTAAAGGGGTCGAAAGCAGTGAAAGCCCCCCCCATCTCCTCCCTCCCCATGCCCCTTGCCCCTTGCCCCTTGCCCCCCCCCCCCCCGCCTCCCTGTCTGACCCATGGTTGTCCCCCCCCCCACCCCCCCCCCGCCTCCCTTTCTGATCGATGGTTGCCCCCCCCCCCCCCCTTCCCTCCCCCTCCCCTCTCTGCCGCCCCACCCGCCCGCCCGCCCGTCTACCCTCGAATGGCTCACGAATCTGTCGTCGCTACGTGTAAACTACTTCCGTTTGTCAAACAAACATGGCACGAAAAACAACAACAGATTTTGGCGGACTTTGTAAGCACCATCGGGTGCGACCGAGCGACCCTTATGTTTGTCGACACGCCTTCCCAGGTGAGGAAAACAAAGGAGGGTTTCTCATTCGTCGGAGAAGGGGGGAGGGGGGTGGGGGGCGGGGGGGGGGGGGGGTGATTGATGTTAAAATTTTGTGCATGGCTTCCCGCAATGTGTGATAGTGTTGCCACGGACTGGCGCAGACGCCAGCGGTTAGGGCGGTGGGAGGGCAACGCTGACCGTCTCCTCGTCATTTATGTCTGAATGCCTCCTCGTCATTTATGTCTGAACGCCTCCTCGTCATTTATGTCTGAATGCGCGCTATACGAGAGCAGCTGCCTTCCGGAACCACCTCACACGTCTGGTGTGCGCGTTGGATAGCGCAGAGGTAACATCCGTCACGAAGTTGCGTAAGGGTAAGTTACGTTGAGATACCGTTTCGCTCTTTCCCTTCCACCCCCCCCCCCCTCCCTCGCCGTCCCTTCTCAGGTTGACCGTGCGTCGGACGAAATCACCGTGTTTTTATACGTCCTCTTTTTTTTTTTCTTGTCTCTCTACACCAACGATACCGCGTACGCTTCATCACGACAAAAACAATCAGCTAGCTACCGAATACAGCTGTCAACAGCAGATCCCGCAAAGAGCCCGCATTTGCGCGTACTACGAGTAGCGGCCAGCAATGTTCCACCTTACTCCCCCCCCAGCCCCCCTCCCCGCCTTTCACACCCCTCCCAACCCTCTCGTTTCCCTCACGCCCCTCCCCCTGTATATAATATATATATATATATTAGCTGGTATACAGGTTGGATTGGCGTCGGTAGGCAACGACGCTGTAAAACGTGCCAATCACTGCGTGGGCTGCAGTAGACAACCAGGGTACCGTTTTAATACGTCCTTTACTGTTAGCGGGCACCATGGTTGGCGGTCGAGTGAGATCATTTGGGCGGGGTGAACAGCCTCAACTCCGCACGAGGGGGAGTTGTCGTATCGCGTAGTGTGCATATGGTAAGGCACCCACGAGGCAGACACACAGATAGTACACCCATTGCCA
The DNA here is from genome assembly GCA_031213475.1 of Nereocystis luetkeana. Lineage (NCBI taxonomy): Eukaryota > Phaeophyceae > Laminariales > Laminariaceae > Nereocystis > Nereocystis luetkeana. The sequence goes on along the minus strand of JARUPZ010000010.1, from coordinate 3,127,651 downwards.
TCTCTTGGGAAGGACGACACCAGAAAGATAATCTACATATTTCGACGCTGTCATCCAAACGTGAGAAAGTTCGCCTCACGAGCAGTTCCTCGTAAAGCCCAGCTCACCCTTTGATGTGACTCGCCCAACAACACCTCACGGCGCTTCGCGCTCGGTTCAATCAACACGCCTGCCTGGTCGACACAAACCCGAAGTGCTCCGTCCCGGCATCGTAGGGATGTGAAGGTGTATGATGATACGACTATGGCCATGCATGACGTGACAGGAGCTCCCCCCCCCCCCCCCCCCCCCCCCCGCCTCCCCCCCCGCGCGCTCATCTCGCCGACCCCTCCGGGTTTCCGCCTGCCTTGCTTTTAGGAACTTTTTTTTTTCGACGGAAACACGCGAATTTCGTTTCCGCTTCGGAAGGGCATCGCCGGACACTGTGCCGCCACTGGCGTCGGCGTTATCGTCAACGACCCGTACTCGAACGAACATTTCAACTCTCAGGCAAGCAGGCGATGGGGCAAAAAACAAAAAATAAAAAACAAAAAACAAAAAACAAAAAACAAAAAACAAAAAAAAACTGCAATACGTAGCACGCGGCCTACGCGTAACGGCGGTGACGCGACACACGCACGCACACACGCACACACGCACACACACACGCACACACACACGCACACGCACGCACACGCACCCACGCGCACCCCCCCCCCCCCCCCGCCCCCGCCCACACGCACACACATACGTACCCCTCACAGGTACCCGCACACACCGAGAAAAAAAAAAAAATGACAGTGGGTTACGACTCTGAACCTTTTTTTTTTTATTTTATTTCAATCCTCCGGCGGATGGGTAGAAACTACCACCCTGGGTGAAAATACAAGAGAACCTTTTTATCGATAGACGTGAACATCAATACCAAGCGGCCTTTATATTTACGGCCAAGGCTTAAGCTTACCACGCTTCCGTGTGGCGTGTCAAGATGTAGCCCCGTGACTCCCGTCCCGACGGCAGACCAAGCTACAGCAGCTGCCGATGCTACCTACCGGGAGCGGGAGAGTTGCAGACCCGACCTGATCATCCCGAGAGCAGTTTAGGTGCACGGAGGATGGCCATTCGGGGGAAGGGGGGGGGGGGGAGGGGGGGGGGGGTCATCCCCTCCGGGTGGCGTGGGAATGGGGCAAGCTCACCCGCTAACTCGAGACCTGGGCTGCTCTGCCTGCTCGCCGGACACGGCCCCCTGTACGGTCCACCCCCTACCCGCTGGGGCGTTGGTCCTCGACTCTGGACCGTTACGGGTCGGGACTCAGAGGTCGACAGCGTCCAAAAACAAGCAAATAGATGGCACGGTTTCGGAAGGCGTTCTGCGGTCGGGGTTACATTTTCTTACCTATCCGTTTTCTCACTCACTGAGTTTCTTAAAAAAAAATGATTTCTTTTTTTTCTTTTTTTTTTCTTTTTTTTTTCATTCGCTGACTGAGTTTCCTTACCTTTTTTGTGTTTTGTTTTTACTTTGCTGATTTGATTTCCTTGCCTATTGTTTTGGTTTTTCATCGCTGACGTGAGTTTTTTTTTTTTCACGTTTTGTTTTGTTTGTTTCTTTGCTTTTCTCTATTTTCGCCCTTCTTGCATCTCTCCCTTTCCTATTATTTCGAGGGGCCATATTAAATAGAACCTATGGTATACACAAAAACCTACCAGGTACATGTTTAGCTATTTTTACTAACAACGTTTGGTCCTATTTGCTATGGTCCGCTGTAATAACAGACGTGACTCAGACCCGGGGGCCACATAGCAGAGCCCCCCCCCCCCCCCCCCCCCTCCTCCCTACTACGCTCCGTACCCTCATTTTTATCGCGAGAAAAAAAGCTTCCGCCATTCCTTCCCTCGTTGATTGAAGTGCGCATACTCACGCTACCCACGCGCTGTCAGCACTTGATTCCTCTCTTCTTCTTCTTCTTCTTCTTCTTCTTCTTCTTCTTCTTCTTCTTCTTCTTCCTCTTCTTCTTCTTCCTCTTCTTCTTCTTCTTCTTCTTCTTCTTCTTCTTCTTCTTCTTCTTCTTCTTCTTCTTCTTCTTCTTCTTCTTCTTCTTCTTCTTCTTCTTCTTCTTCTTCTATTTTCTTCCCTTCTTGAAAAACAAGAAAGTTAACACCGACGTGGGATTCGAACTCACGGAATCAACTCTAGCAGCACCACCGACCCGCGTTCGAGGGCGATCTGAGGAATGCGATTCGTATTTGTTTCTCGTTAGATGATGCATTACTATTACGGGGGACCATAGTTAACGGGACCAAATTTTTGTTAGTAGAAATGGTTAAATGTATAGGTTTTTATGTGTACCACAGGTCCTATTGGCTATGGTCCCCCGCAATAGGTATACGGCCCCGTCTTGGCCACTTGTGCATGGGAGTTACGTACCTTGCGATTTTGTTTCGCAATAAAAAAGCGTCGGTTATTTGGATGAGGTGAGGCGAGGCGAGGCGAGGCGAGGCGAGGCATGGAGCGTTCCTCATAATTGTGAGAAGTACATTTTCTCACCGTGGCCCGTTTTGGGAACAAACTGTTGGGGGCAAAACCACTCAATTTTCAAGCAGTTTGTTCCCAAAACGGGACTGCGGTCCTCGGTTAAGGGGTGGCCCGGTAATTACCGGGTAATTTATCCCACTTGTGTCGCACAATAGTTTTTGGGCTCCTCAATTAAGGAATTGCCCGGTAATTACCGGGTAATTTATCCCACTTGTGTCGCACAATAGTTTTTGGGCTCCTCAATTAAGGAATTGCCCGGTGATTACCGGGTAATTTATCCCACGTGTGTCGCACAATAGTTTTTGGGCTCCGAATTGATGGAATTGCCCGGTAAATTTATCCCACTTGGTGTTGCACGATAACAGTTGGGTTCACCATAGCACGCCGTGTTTTGGTATGATATCACCTAACCCACGAGCAGATTAATGCTATCGCCCCGCATAGCCCCATGTCGGGCAACCAAAACCTATCACCCCCCCCCCCCCCCTGTCCACACCAGAAATTAGATCAATTCATCGATGCTGTCATCCAAATGCCAAAAAAATCCGCCTCTAAAGCGGTGCTCTCAGTAAGATACAGCTCACCCTTCATGCCACTCGCCCTCCACCTCACGGCGCTTCGCTCACGGCGCTTCGCGTTGGGTGCAAGCAATGCCTGCCTGGTCGGTGCAAAACCTGGCGTGCTCCGTCCCGGCATAGTATGGATGCGAGGGTCTATGGTCATACATACGACTACGGCCATGCATGATATCGTGTACATATCTCCTATCGAGTACACCCCCCGCCCCCCGCGCCCCGATCAGGTAAGCTGTACATAACCGGTTGGGATGCGAATGAGGAATATGCTTCGGCGGTAAGGCCTGCCTTAGCTGGGCTTCGCACAGCTCGTTTTTTTTTGTCGATGACAATCCTCCAAAGAAGAACGCCGATGGCTCCAAATGGGGGGGGGGGAGGGGGGGGGGACGCAGAAACTCCACGCCCATAATGCCGGAGGGCCGCAAATAACATTACACCAGTGAACACGTTCGGATTGTCACAACAGTTTCAAAAGTACCGTATATTTCCGATCGGACTGATACCTAACACGGGGAGCCACAGTAAATAGGACCTGCGGTACACACAAAAACTATATTATCTCCCTATTTTTCCTAACAATGTTTGGTCCTATTTACTACGGTACCCCGTAAATAGTAGGCAGCTGAAAGAGCTTGTCGGCGGCATATATATAAAGCCAGTCAGCGAATTTCACAGGCCTATGATATAATATGTCACGCTCCGCTTTCTCGCATCAATCAAGGCACTAACGTATGACCACGTTTCTCTTCCTTGCTGCCAACATTCGAGAAAAAATGTTGCTTCGCTTTTTTGTTTCGTTTTTCTGATTATATATATGCTTTCGTTTTTTTCAAGCGCCGCAAAGCTTTAGATGCAAACACTACCGTCCCGTTGGGCCATGCATACCGCGCCTAAGCTCAAAATATCCGTCGACGAGTCGTGAGAGGTGTGACGACATCTGAGCAGGGGAGGGCAACGGAAGGGGGCGCGGGGTTTGTACTCGTAACGCGGGGGGGGGGGGGGGGTGTCATGCATGGCCGTAGTCGTATGACGTGAGGATAGCCCCCCTCGCATCCCTACAATGCCGGGAGGCAGAGCACGTCCGGTTTCCACCGACCAGAGGCAGAGGTTGGTTACGTGCAACAAGCGCGAAGCGAAACGTGAGCTGTTCAGCGCGTCGCACGAAGGATGAGCTGCATCTTCCTACTGAGTAAGGACCGCTCGTTAGGCGGGGACTCACACTGGGTCTACTTGCAGGTTTCTCGAAACGGTGGACTGACCATTGATTTTCAGGTGGTATTTTCCTCCCTTTTTTTGCTATTTTTTAGGACTGCATCCACGTCATCGGGGACAGAACAAACGCTTCCTTTGAGATTCGTTCAGGATACTGTTTTTTTTTCCGCGGTACGTAGCACAGCAGCATCTACCGAGCACACTATTACGGGGGACCATAGTAAATAGGACCAAGGATTGTTGGTAAAAATAGCGAAATATATTGGTTTTTGTGTGTACCGTAGGTCCTATTTAATATGGTCCCCCGTTACAGCTTGATGTGCCATAGCTAATGTGCCAGCAAAGAGCCTACTTACTGCCTAGGGAAGGACCGTGCGAGAAAACGTAAAGTTGTCTCCGGAGAGCGCGCGGCGAGCGCACGAAATATGAAGAAAAAAAAAAACACGAAATATAAAGAAAAAAAGAAGCAGGAAAGATATACAGCTGCAGCCCACTTACTGCCTAGGGAAGGACCGTGCGAGAAAACTTAAAGTTGTCTCTGGAGAGCGCGCGGCGAGCGCACGAAATATGAAGAAAAAAAAACACGAATTATGAAGAAAAAAAGAAGCAGGAAATATGATGCTGTGGCCGAGGATGGGGTTTCTTATTTAAGAACGGTACGATCTGCAGTGATTTCAAGAACATCGGCTGCCGAAAGTCTTGCTCCCTTTTTCCTTACGAATTTCAGTCTACCTTTTTTTCTAATTGCTTGTTGTTTGTTTTTTTTCAGTTGCAGGTGTCCTGTACGGCGTAGCAGGGGCTGCGGTGCTAACGCCGTGGAAGGGGTTTTGACGCGAACGTGCGGTTGGACGCAACCTATTCGATCGATATTTGCTCTGACCACCCTTAGGCTTGCCGATTCGATCGATATCTGCTCTAACCACCCTAAGGCTTGCCGATTCGATAGATCTTTGCTCTAACCACCCTTAGGCTCGCCGCGATGTTTGCACGCCCAGAGCCAAGCCACAAGAAAAATAAAAGAAGCAAATAGCCCAAGAAGAAAAAATGAAAAACAAAATCATCACCGAACACTACAGCAAAACAGTCCAGGGCTCTGTCGGGACCAGAACGCATCGAATACACCAACTAAGACCATGACAAAAACAAAACCCTGGCCATATTGAATAGAAAAATATAAACACTGACCATGATAATGGTACACAGAAAAAAAACTACATATTTCGCTATTTTTTGCTATATCAAGATTTGGGGTCTTATCTACTATGGTCCCCCGTAATACGTACGAGGAAACAAAATCCCGAGGCTCCGTCTTGGAAAGGTTCTTTCCCCGAGCGACCTACACCCGTCCGACAATTTTCCCCCCTGTACCACACGCCAGTGAACCTTCACACGCGGTGGAGTCACCCCCCCCCCCCCCCCCCATACGACTACGGCCATGCATGAGATCGAGTACATCTCTCCTATCGAGTACACCCCCCCCCCCCCCTATCAACCTATCAACGCCACCCCCTCTATATATGGCAATACATGCCTACTACGGGGGACCATAGTAAATAGGACCTATGGTCCACACAAAAACTTATATATTGACCTACTTTTACAGACAATATTTGGTCCTGTTAAACTACGGTCCCCCGAAATGGCCGCTGCCGGTGTTGTAAAGGTTATCCGCTCCGTTATTGCGGCAGAACTATTCGCGTGGATGGCGGGGCGATGTTTTTAATCAAGAAACTATTTGCAGTCAGTCGTGGAAAAGAAGTCCCGGGAACGATGGTTGCACGCCCTCGATATCGACCCATCTCCCCTCCGACTGCTGTAAGCTCCACCCGGTCCGGCCGCAGTGTGTTGACATGGCGGGAGAACATATTGTTTCGGCCGGAGGCTGCTTCTCTCGGGGAAAAAAACAAACAAACAAACCAACGAAACCACACCGAACCACACCGAACCGCACCGAACAGTCAAAACAAATCAAGACGTGCCATCGCGGGGGACCAAAATAAATAGGACCTAAAACTTGTTAGTAAAAATAGGTGAGTGTATAGGTTTTTGAGTGTACCATAGGTCCTGTTTACTATGGTCCCCCGTGAATAAAACAGCAAAACGCAAAACGTACCCATGCCAAACCAAAAAGTATATATAACAAACTATACAAATCACAACAACATCAACATCAACAACAACAACAACAACAACAAAACTCCGGCAATGCTCTGGAGGCACTCACCAGCGACCCGAGGGTCAACCCTGCTCTTCCCTCCCCCCCCCCCCGTCTCCCCTGCACCCCTCTCATCCCCCCTCCCCCCCTATAGGTTGGGTTGGCGTCGGTTGGCAACGACACTGTAAAACATGCCGCTCACTACGTGAGCTAGACATCCAGGGTACCGTTTTTTTGTTTTGTTTTTGGCGATCGCCCACAGCTGGCCGTCGAGTTAGATCATTAGTGCGAGGTAAAGAACCTTTACTCCGCACAAGGGAATTAATCGTATCACGTAGTGTTCAGGGTAAGGCACCCAAGAGGCAGGTACATAGTCCTCCCATTGCCGTCTCTGGAATTGCCTCCACCGGAAATTAAACTAACTCATTATAGCTGTCATCCATTCGCAAGTCCGCCTCACAAGCGGTTCTTAGTAGGATGCAGCTCACCCTTCATGCGACTCGCCAGACACCTCACGGCGCTTCGCGCTCGGTGCAAGCAGTGCCCGCCTGGTCGGCGAAAACCCGACATGCTCCGTCCCGGCATTGTAGGGATGCGAGGGTCTATGGTCATACAGACGACTACGGCCATGCATGACATCGGGTACATCTCTCCTATCGAGTACACTCCCCCCCCCATACCTGGTAGGCGAAAATCCGACGTGCTTGGTCCCCGCATAGGGATGCCAGGGTCTATGGTAACACGACATGATGAGTGCACACACCCCCCCGTCGCCCTCTCAGCGTACGTGCGTACATATATACACCCTTTTAGGACCGCAGTCCCGCTTTGGGGACAAAACACTTAGAATTAGAGTGGTATGTCCTCCTCAAATAGGGACTGCGGTTCTAAGGGGGTTAATTTACGTGCTGTCATATACCTGGTATGAAGTAGGACCATAGTAAATAGGACCAAATATTGTTGGTAAAAATAAATAAAACTATGTGTTTTAGTGTGTGTGCCGTAGGTCCTGTTTATTACAGCCCCCCGTATTAGTTGCTGTTGGGTTTCGCGGCGGGTTTCGCTTATTCCGAAGAATAATTTACGAGTGTAATACGTACGTACGACGGCGGAATAATTTTACGGGCATGGCGGCGTGGTTTTACGCGTGGCCAATGGTCAAATGACTAAGGCAAGCAACAAATGAGTACCCCCCCCCCCCCCTCCCCCCCCCCTCCACCCGAAAGTCGTCGACCCTGTGTGACGTGAAGAGGAAGCGACGCGACCAAAAATAAAAATAAAAATAGTGAGCCCCCTTTTCCTCAGGGGGCAAATTACTTGAAATTAGAACCGGATACTTCTTTGGCTACGGCAGTGCTGCACTAAAAGGTACTGTTACGGGGGGACCATAGTAAATAGGGCCAAATATTGTTGGTAAATGTAGGTAAACATGTAGGCTTTTGTGTGTACCGTAGGCCCTATTTACTGTGGTCCCCCGTAATAAAAGGGCCAAAATATGAAGAAAAAAAAAATTGGCGGGGGAATTAAAGAAAACTACCTGGTATGATTTTTTGTGCTACGTATGAAGAACAAAAAGGTTTCGCCGCCACTGCTGAGGGGCACAGCAGTAGATAGCGTAGAAGGGGCAGTGAGTTGGAATGGATCGGAACGAAATAGCGGGACAATGGGAGGGATGGAAAACAACAGCGGGGGAATATGTCTCTAGTGTCTCGTGGAACGGATGGTCGTGTGATATGATCTGGACGGAACAGAAAAAAACGTCGGGAAGAAATAGTTTTGTTTGAAAGCGGAACTGGCTTCCGTCAGCTTTGTCTGGATGAGGGAAATCTTTGGAGCGCGCACAAACTAAATAAAAAAACAAAAAAACAAAAAAACAAACAAACAAACAAACAAACAAACAAACAAACAAACAACAGATGAGCAGATAAACAGTCAAACGACCAATTAAACAACCAAACAAACCAAACAAACCAAACAAACCAAACAAACAAAACACACGAAGAAACGAACAATTAACACATACCACGGCAGTATTAACAGTATTATTCTATTTGCCACCCGAGTCACATTTAGCCTGAAACACTCGCCGGATGCCTGACCCAACCGCTCGGCTGCGGGACCGCCCGACCGGCCGCAGAAAATGCAGGGCAGCTCGCGGGTCTGATAAAAAAAACTTCTCGGGATGATGGCCCGAACAAAAAACCGACCGAAATTTCTGAGAGTTTGAAAACCTCACGACCCGACCCGATCCGACCCGACCCGACCCGACCCGACCCGACCCGACCCGACCCGACCCGTGAGATTTCGAAAAAAGTTCCTGACCCAGCCCATGTTCGGGTGGTGACCCTCTAAAGCGCCCTGGCAAAAGGCACATAATTGCTTTCGTCGCTTCGGCTGACCCATCCCCCATCCCCGTTTCCCGCTCCTTTTTGTTTTTTCCTTTTTTTTTTTTTTTCGAATGCTCCTCCTGCACACGGCAGATCGACAAAGACACTGGTTTCTTGACAAAGAACATGCTCTGCGCACCAATCAAGGTACGGAACGAGGCACGGCTACGGCCGTGCATGACATGAGTGCCCCCCCGCCCCCTCCTCTATTAGGTATGGCGATTGGCGTGTGTACCAGCTCGTAGCTGATGTGTGCGCCTAGACTCGACTGCCGATGGCCGGCAATACACAGTCAAAATGTTCCGAGGCAAACACACAAGTCACCGTCAGGTGACTTGTATGTGTGAAGATTCATAATAGAAGAGAAGAAGAAGCTGGCGTGGTGACCCCAACCCTTATTGTTGATTGATTTGCCCGTAGCAGATGGGAAGAGGCCTCCCCGGGAAACCAAATCGGTTGATTCGACGCCCCTGTCACCCAAGCAGCTCCGTCTCACGAACGGGACTTACTTAGCAGGGTGCGGCTCACCCTTCCAGCGAACTCGCTCCACCTCACGGCGCTTTTGAGCTTTTGATGCAAGGCGATGTCTGCCTGGTCCGTGCAAACCCGACGTGCTCCGCCTCCCCGGCGTTGTAGGGATGCGAGGGTCTATGGTCATACGACTTCGGTCCATGCATGACTACTACACCGCCCCCCCGCCCGCCCCCCACGCTCCCCCTGTGCCCCCTCCGACCTCCCCCCCCCCACCCCCACCCTCCCCCCACCCTTCCAACCTTTACTCCCATCTGCCCCCCCCCCCTCCCTCCTCCCCGCCTATCTCCCCCCGAGTCATACAACTATTACGGGGGACCATAGTAAATAGGACCTACGGTACACACAAAAAACTATATATTTCCCTATTTTCACTAACAATATTTGGTCCTATTTACTATGGTCCCCCGTAGTACGACCATGACGACAACCCCACCCCCACCCCAACCCCAACCCCCCTCCCTAGCAAAGCCTCATCAGTTCCCGGAAAACAAGCATTTACGCGCGCAAAATGACGAGAAAACTCTGACTCGGTAAGCCTGGTGGCCCATCTATCCTCGACCCCCCCCCCCCCCCCCTGCCTGGCCTCCTTATCGGCGTATGCGGTGTTGGTACACCCCGTCTATGGTCATACGACTACGGCCATGCATGATAATGACTACACCCCCCCCTAGGGATGCGAGGGTCTATGGTCATACGACTACGGCCATGCATGAGATCGAGTACATCTCTCCTATCGAGTACCCCCCCCCCCCTCCCCCCCCCGTCAATGGTCAAATGGCTAAGGCCAAAAACAAATAAGTACCCCCCCCCGCCCCCTCCCCCCCCCCCCCGCCTCCTTCTGTGCTCCGTTATCGTGCGCCAAAAACAAAAATATATAGTCGAGGAGAGGTGGTAACGTGGTGGCCGTTCTTCAGATGGTCAATAAGAACGCCGGCCAGGACTTCACCGAACAGGCAAGTAATTCAGATATTACCGTAGCATTTTGGGGGGTTCCCCATGTAAAGGGACCCCCACGTAAAGGGGTCCCCCTTTGTAGGAGTCATATATATGGGGACCCCCGTGTAAATAGGGACTCCCATGTATAGGGGCCCCCATGTACAGAGATCCTCATGTAAAGGGATCTCCATGCATAGGGATCCCCATGCATACATATGGACCCCCACGTAAAGGGGTCCCCATGTATAGGGATCCCCATGTATACATAGAGACCCCCATGTATAGGGAACCCCATGCGTTGTAACCCCCATGTATAAGGACCCCCATGTATATGTGTTCCCATGTACAATGACCCCCATGTATAGGGACCCCCATGTGCAAGGCTCCTAATATATAGGGACCCGCATCTATAAGGACCCCCGTGTATAGGGGTCGCCATGAATAGGGACCCCACCCCATGTGTGGGGACCCGAATGTACATGAACCCGCATGTATGCAGGTTCGCACGTATAGGAAACCCGCTGTATAGGGACCGGACCCCAACGTATGGGGACCCCCATGTATAGGGACCCCCATGAATAGGGACCCCCGTATAGAGGGGCCCGCAAATGTATAAAGACCGCGATGTATAGGGCCCCACATGAGTGGGGCCCCCCCCCCCCCCCCCCCTCATGTACCGAGACAAAACCCCCCCGACGACTACTGCGATCTCATCAGGCGTCTATGAACTGGCACACATGCCGCGCGACACGCAAGATAACACCCCCCCCCCCCCTCCCCCTACGACGAAATGCCGACCCGGTCTTCTAGAACACAAGGGACGCCGTACACACTAAGAAAATGGAGGTTTTGATGAGAATGCGGGGACTGCTCCTTACGACCGGGAAAAAACGACAAATTGTGTCAAAAACAAAAAAAAAAAAACGCATGAGGGTTGATGCCGCGTCTCCCCCGCCCGCCCCTCCCAGAGGCCACGAACTTATTTTTTAGGATCTACGTAGAACCCCGAGCTCCGTCGAGGGGGTTCTTTCTCGATGTGTGCATCTACGCGCATTATGGAGAAAACCGAGTATTTTCCTTGTACTCACACGCAGCTGCCGCTTCGCCAGAAAGGATAACGCGCAACACTCCGTTTGTTGTTGTCCCTCGAAGTAACACCGCGGACCCCAAAAGCCTAGAGAGGCGCATGTTTGTGTTTCTATATCGGAGGTTTTTCGTTTATGTTTGCGCTAGGAGCGTAATGACAGCCGAAACACCGAACGTAGTACGTAGAGCGAAGCGCTTCCCGAAAACCTACACGAGTATAATAAGCGTTTTTTTTTTTTTTTTTTTTTTTTTTTTTTTTCAGGGACGTTTCTACTGCGCTGTTATGGAAACGAAAAATCCGATACTCCGTCAGACGGCGCAGAGTCCCCCCCCCCCCGAATTTATGTAAATGGTTTGTACCTGGTATGTGTTATTGGTTTTCGATGCGTTCTATATATTACGTTCTATTCGCCTGTTTCGTCAAGTACCACTGTAGTAAAAGAAGCTGGAGCTCCGTACGTATATAGCGAGAAAGAAGCCCACCACTCCTCGAAAGCCGCCCGTGACGATTTTTTTAATCCTTCGTTTGCGCCCGAAACGTACCAAGACACCAGGTATCTTTTTGTATTGCCCGAAACGCCGTGGTATCATAGCTCGAAGCGGTGGTGTTTGCCTCAAAACGCCATATTTCCAAAGCGCCGGAACTCCCGAAGTGCCGGGAGGCGAACCGCCAGACCCAGTCGGGGAACACCCAAACGAAAAAAAAAAGAAAGGCTCGAAGCGCTGCGTGCAGCTCGGAGCACCGACGTGCGCATGATACCGTACGGGGGGGGGACCATACTAAACAGGACCCGCCTTAAAAACACAAAAAAACTACCAGGTATATATATTTCGCTATTTTTCCTGACAATATTTGGTCCTACTATTGCGGGGGGCCATAGTTAACAGGACCTATGGTATAAATAAAACCTATATGTTTTTCACCATTTTTACTGACAATATTTGGTCCTGTTAACTGTGGCCCCCCGTAATAACAACGGTCCCCCCGTGATACCTGAGTCCAAATTTCGAACCAGATTGCATCCAACCGAAATCATCCATCCAGTGGCCGTGCCGCTTGTGTGACGAGCTTGGGCACCGACCACCGGCCACCCAACGTTTTACCGCGGAACCCCCGAGATTGCACCAGTACAAGTTTTTTTTTTTTCGCCATCGTAATAAATCGCTGCATAAATAACTGGAATGGACACCAGGCGTAAAACAACCGTGTCCTCCAGTAGAACCAAAAGCCAAAAACGGGAAAGAATATCAATAGCAGTTAAATTTGGGGGGGGTGTTATGGTACTGCTTTCAATGAGGCCGCGAAAGGCCATTCACCCATTTAGAACTGCAGTCTCATTTTGGGGGCACTCCACTCAAATTTTAAGTAGTTTGTCCCCAAATCGGGACTGCGGTACTAAAAGGGTTAATCAAACGGTGGGTTCAGGTATTGGGATCGTATTTGCAGTATTTGGGAGGCGTGTCTTAGATGGAAACACCAGGGGGCTTTCCCAGCGAAGGCACGACCGTTGCTCTCCGTCTTTCACCGTGCTCGAAAGGAGTAGGTATTGGGATCGTATTTGTCGTACTCGGGAGGCGTATTCTAGATGGAAAAACCAGGGGTTTTCCCAGCGAAGGCACGAGCCTTGCTCTCCGTCTCTCGTCGTGCTCGAAAGGAGTAAATCTGCTCTTTCTTCCATCTCCAAGCATTCAACACACGCGACCACCACCCAACGAGCGCCTGCTGAATAGCAGACCTACCAAGGAATACAGTTAGTTTCCGTTCCCCTCGCTGCCTTGGACTTAAACAGGTGGGGCTGTCGGTCATTTCTCCGACCGTGGTAGCGACGCGTTCCTGCAGGCAGGTGTAGGGGTAGCACTGTTTTGTTGGCCAAACTGTCACTGGAACCGACGGGGCTTAACGACCACCACTCTGAGTGTCTGTCAATATAAAGACCGCTTGGCATTCACATTATTGTATGAATGGCTCTTACATTCCCGCCCAAAGTTGTAAGGAACCACCAGTACCCACTAAAGCAGGCCCTCGTGTTATTAATCGCCGTATGTTCTTTCCACCTACAGTAGAACCGACTGGCCATCGAATGAAGAGCACTTTTCGGATACGGCGCACTCTTTCTCAACCGTTTTAGAACCGCGGTCCCCGTTTTGGGGACAAAACACTCCAATTCTGAGTGGTTTTGTACCCCCAAAAAGGGGGCTGCTGTCCTGAAGGGATTAACCCTTTTAGAACCGCAGTCCCGTTTTGGGGACAAATTACTTAGAATTTGAGTCGGTTGTCCCCAAAACGGGACTGCGGTCCTAAAGGGGTTAAGGCCGGTTTTATCGGGGATGGCATTCATAGCCTTTTAACCCTTTTAGAACCGCGGTCCCGTTTTGGGGACAAAACACTCCAATTCTGAGTGGTTTTGTACCCCCAAAAAGGGGGCTGCTGTCCTGAAGGGATTAAGGCCGGTTTTATCGGGGGTGACATTCAGAGCCTTTTAACCCTTTTAGAACCGCGGTCCCGTTTTGGGGACAAAACACTCCAATTCTGAGTGGTTTTGTACCCCCAAAAAGGGGGCTGCTGTCCTGAAGGGATTAAATTAAGGCCGGTTTTATCGGGGGTGACATTCAGAGCCTTTTAACCCTTTTAGGACCGCAGTCCCGTTGTGGGGACATATCACTCAAATTCTACGTAGTTTGTCCCCAAAACGGGACTGCGGTCCTACAGAAAGGGTTTAAGTGAGGAGGAAGGAGCCTCAGAAATGTTTGCAGGTGCGCCCCTACTACACGGCGGCATACGTCTGCAGCGGTGCGTACTGGGAACACAGGTGGCCCCGGCTGGGACCCCCCCCCCCCCCCCCCCCTCCTGGTCATACGACTACGGCCATGCATGAGATCGAGTACATCTCTCCTATCGAGTACACCCCCCCCCCCCCTATACGACTACGGCCATGCATGAAATCGAGTGCATCTCTCCTATCGAGTACACCCCCCCCCCCCCCCCCCACCACCACCACCACCTTCCGCAATGTGGGCGCAAAGAACTCCTTTGTTGGCGGAGACCTTGTACAAAACATATACTATATAGCACATCATTAGTAGGCGTGCACCGAATGGAGAGGGTAGTCGTCAACCTTGCGGGGCTTGCTATATGCTACATTGTTCGAATGTCTCCACAATGTTTTTTTTTGCGCCAGACCAATGTAGCAAGCACATCATTACGCGTACCCGAACCGAAAGGTTGTCGACACCCTATACACTTTAGTGTCTCCACGGAGGTGGTTTTACGCCCACATTATGCAGGGGGGTGCAGAGACGGAGGGGGGGGGGGGGGGGGGGGGTCCCGGTCGCCTGTGGGGCAGGGGGGGGGGGGTCCCATGGTTACATTGACCCACGACACCTATTTTTATATGTGAAAAGTGTAGCAATATTTCACACCATGGAACAGATCTTGTACATATCATGTACAGATCGTGTGCAGATCATGTACAAATCATTTACAGATCATGTGCAGATGATGTACAGATCATGTACAGATCATGTACAGATCATGTACAGACCATGTGCAGATCACGTACAGATCATGTACATATCATGTCCATATCATGTACAGATCATGTGCAGATCATGTACAAATCATTTACAGATGATGTGCAGATGATGTACAGATCATGTACAGATCATGTACAGATCATGTACAGACCATGTGCAGATCACGTACAGATCATGTACAGATCATGTACAGATCACGTACAGGTAATGTACAGATCATGTACAGCTCATGTACAGATCATTCCCACTTCATGATCTGGTTCATTCGGGGCAAAGGTAGATCTAACGCGAATCTATACGATCTAGTTCACGCTGCCGGGTGAGAAACCATGTGGTCTGCATTATCTACAGCAATATCACACGTTTACTTGGCTAGATCTATACTTCGCAGATCCAGCACAGCGCCTCAGAACGGCAGATCAGGATCTAGATGATCTATCTGTAGATAGATAGGTCGTGGAGCGTCCGAGGCGTGCTATGTTTTACCCCATCCGACGGAGGATTAAAAATAAAATAAAATAATAATAACGCTTGGTTAGGTTGAGTCGCACTGATTCACAGCTCTACGCCAATCTGTAGCTAAAAAAAAACGAAACGTGCATATCGATGGCCTAGGCTACACAACGAATAAGCCGCTTGCCCTACACGGCGTCTCCATCGATATCGGGAATCAGGGTGGAGCCCCCCGGGCAAGTCAGAAACGTATAGGATACCACAGCTGTGGGCGTAAATATATATATATATATATATATATGTAATATATACCAGGTATATATATATATATATATGCTGGGTATTAATATTAGGACCGGTTGACATCCATATTAATGTATAAACGGTCCTTGTATTTCCGTCCTATTGTACGGCACGACGAAAAAAACAGATACCACTAACATGTGTGCCTGAGTGTAGAGCCCGTTTTAATTGAACATTGGTGGACAAAAGATGTTTGTATTTCGGTACAGGGTGGTATACGGAGTATAACGCAAAAACAGTCTTTCGAAATATTGGACAGACGAGGAGCGGTATTTTCTGACGTGGCTTGCTTGCTTAACACGGCTGAGGATATGATTACGGGGGACCATAGTATTTTTTTTTTTTTTTTTTTTTTTTTTTTTTTTTTTTTCCATCCCATTCATTATCTTCGCACCTCTTCTTCTCTCTCTCCTTCCAACTCGTAACTCAGATCCGGGGTCACATAGCAGGCTCTTCTCCCCCTTCCCGCTACGGTACGTGCCTTCATTTTTATCGCGAGAAGATTTCAGCCTTTTCTTCCCTCGTCGACTCGCATCGAATTGTGCCTACCCACGCTGCAAGGCGCTCTCAACAATTGAATCCCTTTTTTTTATTTTTGCAAATAAAGTCAAAGTCCGACCCTCCTAGGGCTCGAACCCAGGACTCAAACAAGTAGAATTCGAGGTTAACCACTTGAACCACCGGGGCGACCGGTTATATAGGATCAAATATATAGCGTAAAAATAGCGATTTATATGGGGTTTTGTGTGTGCCGTAGGGTCCTATTTCATATGGTCCCTCGTAATACTCGGGTATCGTTGGAACGACCGATAAGCCCGGTAGATGTGTGGAGGCGTGCTCGTACCATATACCAGGTATACGTTAGGGGCTGCAATTGCAGTAGTAGTATTGATAGTAGGGATACTGCTGTATGTACCTTTTGTTGGTACCTTTTTTTTTTGCATCGTTTGTTGTCCCCAAAGGTTATTACGGGGGACCATAGTTAATAGGACCGAATATTGTCAGTAAAAATTGTCAAGCATACAGGTTTTTTATGTATACCATAGGTCCTATTTACTATGGTCCCCCGTAATAACACCTTTAGTGCTGTAGCTGTGTCCAGACGCATGCATCGCGCTCTAATTCCAAGTAAAATTGTCCCCCGATTGTCCCCAAAACGTGGGAGTTTCGTCGGTCCTACTATTAATAGGGCCCAACCGAGCAAAGCCTACTACATACGTACTCGTGCCCTGTACCGTTCGAACAAAGACCACTCGGTATGCGTGTTTTTTTGCGTTTAGCCGTCGCGTACCTATCTCTCTGCCCTACCTAGGCCATCAGGTTCGACCCAGGAGAACAAACCAAAAACTGGGCGTATTCTCTACCAGGGTATTGTATAATACGTACCGGTACGTACGAGTAGTATGCTCTTTTTTTGTGTGGGTTTTGTTTTTCTTTTCAGCCCGGGTCAGCACGTCGATTTTTTTTTTTGTTTTTCTTTCAACAATGGTTGATGGTGGCACACTTTGTCCGTCGACTTCAATAAGCCACCGAGGAGCGACCCTTTTATTTTTCACATTTTTTTTTACGTTCGTTCGCTGCGTACCTACCACTTTCTGCCTATGTAGGACTTCGGGTATTCACTCCCATTTTTTTTTTTTTCGAAGAAGAACATTTAAGTTTCCGGGGGTGAGGTTTGCAGAGCTCCTCCAGCCAGGACCCGCCCAAAAACAAATTGGACTACAGTAGTATATATCA
Organism: Nereocystis luetkeana; assembly: GCA_031213475.1. NCBI lineage: Eukaryota > Phaeophyceae > Laminariales > Laminariaceae > Nereocystis > Nereocystis luetkeana. The sequence goes on along the minus strand of JARUPZ010000010.1, from coordinate 3,110,227 downwards.
TGTATATATACGTACCCGTAGCATGTTTTTAGTTTTGTTTCTAGCATTCGTCACTACGTTCGAAGCGTTTTTTGTCACTCGATATTGTTCGCTGGTACCATGGTACCAATTGAATATCGGATTTTGCTCATCCTTGTTCATTACGTGGGACTGCTGCTATTGCAGTCCCGTTTCGGACACAAACTGCTTGTTACTAGACGGCAGTCCCAAAAGGGGGTCAACCCTTTTAGTACTGCAGTCCCGTTTCGGGGACGAACCCGTCAAATTGCAAGTAATTTGTCCCCAATTGTTCCCTAAACGAGACTGCAGTCCTAAAAGGGTTGAGCGTACGCATTCTTCTCGACGCCACTATGTTGGGCGAGGCATCTCTAGGTACTTATTACGGGGGGCCATAGTTAATAGGACCAAATGTTGTTAGTAAGAATGGTTAAATATATAGGTTTTTATCTGTAACATAGGTCCTATTAACTATGTTCCCCCGTAATACTGTACCCCTGGTATGAATATATCGTCTCCCTCTTCGGTCAAAAATAACTTACCTATCACAAGTCATAAATTATTACGGGGGTCTATATTAAATAGGACCTACGGCTCATACAAAAACCTACCAGGTATATATTTTGCTATTTTTTGCTATTAATAACAATAGTTTGGTCCTATTTACTATGGTCCCCCGTAGGAGTTAACTCCATCCACTACCTATACCAAGGTATATATTACCTGGTATACCTTATGTATATATAATTGTTTTATATATATACTTCGAAGTATATTTATTATATGTGTATATGTGGTCGAATCAACCTACAGTAGTCTTACCAACAAGAAACACCTACTACTACAGTGGATCATATTATTCAGGACTCATCATACGCACAAAAACCTATGTGTTACAGTATTTTCCTCGCCATATTGGGTCCTGATTACTATTAATAATTCAATTCGTATGTTTACCGTATGTTTACCAGGTACTGGATACGACAGAGACTACATGCATTTTCTAGCACGTGTTCAAAGAGAGAAAAACTTACCGCCCGTACCGCACCTCGGTGTTAGTACTCGCAGCCCCACCTGGGGGGGAAGCACCATCACCATCCCCTCGGCGCTAGTGGCAAAGCGCGTGCGTGCCTAAATGAATGAGTGCCTCCCCAGTGCTTGCCTGAGTGAACGCTCAAGTGCGCACCCCCAAGCGCTTGGTGAAATGCGTGCCTAAGTGCGTACCCAAGCGCTTGTCTAAGTGAAGTGCCTGAGTGCGCGCCTATGTGCTGGCCTACAGTATATACGCGCGTAAGTGCTTGCCTACGTACGTGCCTAACTACGCGTGAGCCTAAGTGCGTGCGTGCGTGCGTGCGTGCGTATCGCTTCCGCTGCACCGTGCCTTCTGTAAGTTGCGAGACTCCCTCGAGACTCACAATGCTGTAGCAGTCGGTATTTTTGCCGTTCAGTCGGTATTTTTCTCATTGGATAATTCGATTGGCCCGCCATTCGGCATTCGATTGGTCCATCATTTAATAAAATACCGTAGGCTAGTCTTTCGGTCGATCGGCGGAAATAATTTTCAGTAAATCGATATGTCCAACTTTCGTCATTTCCGTCGGTCGGTCGGCGATATTGTTCGATAGTTCGGTCTGATCATCACTCGGAAATTGCGCTCGAAAGTCTGCCGGTCGGTCAACTATTTCAATCTGTAATTCGACCGGTCCATCATTCGGTTACTTGATGGGCTCATCAAGAGGCAATTCCGTCTATAGCTCTTCTGTCGGTCGGTCTGTGAAATCATTCGGTGCTTCGATCGATTCATCATTCTGTAATTCTGTCGGTCAGTCTCGCCCGTCGGTCGGCGATCTCACAAACCTTCATGCATGCAAAAGTTTCGACGCCATTGATTTCACCCGCGTACACACACTACACACAAGCACTACACGCACGAACGCACACACACGTACACACGTACACACTAAACGAAAAAGAACGCAACAGACACACTAACCCACACGCACACACTTAAGACACACTACAGCAAAACACGCAAGATAGCACGGCCCCCTGGGACGCATTTTTCAGCGCCAATTTTATCTCACACTGTTGGGGGAGGGGGGGGGGGGCGCACACAATGAAAATGGCTGCTTTGGAAGTATTCCCGTCGAGATCGAGATATTTCCAAAGAGCACATTGCTCGGCGTCTACGCTCCTTCCACTGTCGACAAAATCTACTGTGAAATTTGTCCGAGCCGATGTGCTATCTTGCCTGTTGTCCATACAGTTTAATGTAAACTTGAAAATCCCTAGGGTCACCAGCACAGCGTCGTCTAGGCTGAATGAAGGCTCAGGCTCACGGCGGCCCATCCAACACGGTGGCGTCGAGCGCTCGCTCCTCAAAATGTATCTCGCTGCTTCAGCAGGCAAGTTCGTTCATCGCTTTCCTCTAGCGGAGTCGTCAGTTTCGTCACTCAGTTGTCTGCATCAGCTAGGTTCAGTTCACCACCGTTGCCTGCATCAGATGAGTCAGTCCGTCACCTTTGCCTCACATCAGATGAGTCAGTACGTCCTTTATCACCACCACACCTTTCAACATCATCAGGAACACGCCGATATCAACACAAGTTATGCACACGCTGTACGAACGGCTCGCCTTCCAAGGCAAGTACTGTCGGGTAGTACAAGCCCCTTGCCCTCTACAGCACACTAAGAAAACATCGACACACGCGCCCCCCCCCCATCCCCTAACAGGACGCGGACGTGATGGAGATGTGTAACGTCAAGGTCGCCCACGCGCTTGACACCACCTTCTCCGCCCTCGTCGCCGCCGAGAACGAGTGGGCGAAGACCGCCGGCCGCCGCGGAAGCGTCGGCAGTAGCGTCGGCAGCGTCGGGGGCGTACCTCAACTAGACACGGATGCAGCAGCAACAAACGCAGCAGCAGCAGCAGCAGCAGGGGGAGAAACAGTTGAAGGAGGGGAAGGAGAACCGTCGGCCTCCACCGGCACGGGGGATGCTGCTACCAAGGGCGGCGAGGGCAGGGGCGGGAAGGGAGAGCTTCCGGGGGCGGCGGCGAGAAGGGAGAGCTTCCGGGGGCGGCGGATGTCGTCGACGGAAGGAGGGGGCGGGAACCCCTCATTTGAGGTGCGCACAGTGGGAGGGGTGGTTGTGGTGGTGGAGGTGGTGGGGAGGGTGGTGGTGATGGTGGTGGTGGTGGTGGTGGTGGTGGTGGTGGTGATGGTGGTGATGGTGGTGGTGATGGTGGTGGTGGGGGTGGTGGCGGTGGTGGTGTTGGTGGTGCTTGTGTTGGTGGTGATGGTCGTGGGTGTGGTGGGGTAGCGGCCTTCTTGGTGGTAGTGTTGATCGTGGTAATACTATTAATAGTCGTTTCCGGCTGAGAAGGCCCCGCCCAAAAATGAAAAAATGTACGTATCACGCTTTCAAAAATACTCTATACTGGTATTGTAGTAAAAGCGTGGAAACCCATTTGTGAGCCATCCCACAGTAGGGGTGCACCAGACGTTCCTGAGCCCCTTCCATTAGGGGCTGAATATCTCATCCGATACAATACCTGCAAGAAATTCGTTCGTGCCACCCGACCGGTACTTGTATGCGCTAGTCCTAAAACGAATATACGCGTAACTTTTTCATCCTAACTGGTAGTTCCTCACTTGCGGAACTCAATTAGTCAGGAACCTTTGGCGCGAAACGTGCAACCCCTACCGCGGTTCAGCACATAAGTCGGATAGTCGGCGCCTTCAAGAAACATCCACAGTAACTATTAGTAGGACTAGCAACTACAGTAGTTAGTAACTTAAGTCTTACCGACTCAAAGCTCCAGAAAACATTGCCCTCGTGTCGTCGTCGGCGACCATTCCTCCCTATTACAGAGAGGTTTGGTTGGTGTCGGTTGGCAACGGCACAGTAAAACATGCGGCTCACTACGTGAGCTAGACAACCAGCGCGCAGTCTTAGTTTTGTTTTGGCGGTCCGTCACAGCTGGCGATCGAGTTATAGATCATTTTTGCGTGGTGGAGAACCTTTGCTCCGCATAAGGGAACTGACCGCATAACGTAGTGTTTACAGTAAAGCACCCACGAGGCAGTCATATAGTACCCCCATTGCTGCCTCTGAAAGCGACCACACCGGAAATAACGTTAAGTCATTGAAGCTGTCATCTATATGCTAGTCCGCCTCACAAGCGGTTTCTTGGAAGGATGCAGCTCGCTCTTCATGCGACTCGCCGGACACCATTGCGGCGCTTCGCGCTTGGTGCAAGCAATGTCTGCTTGGTCGGTGAAAACCCGACATGCTCCGTCCCGGCATTGTAGGGATGCGAGGGTTTAAGGTCATACGACTACGGCCATGCATGACATGAGTAACCCCCCCCCCCCGGAAAGGGATAATACTAATAGCAAGAAGTTTACGCAACATATGGAAACGACGCAATGCACGCCCAACTGTTGGAGGTATCTCTACTATTCATGGGAGTAGGGACGGTGCGCTCCGTCTTGAAAGGGATGCGTGGTCAATGGTCAAACGGCGAAACGACCAAGGGAAGCAACAAATGAGTACGCCCCCTCCCTCCCCCTCCCTCGTCTTGGTTACGGTCATACGACTACGCCCATGCATGATATCGAGTATACCCCCCCCCCCCTCCCGCCCCTGCTCCAGCTCGAAAGAGGTGCATGGTCAATGGACAAACGACTACGAGAAACAACCAAATGAGTACACCCCCCCGCCCCCCCCCCCCCCTCCCCTCCCGCTCCCATCACGTCGACCTACGTACGCACACGGTCCTTTGCCGCCGATAAAAAAAACGGCCCCACCGATCCCGATCCCGTGAGAAGGGGCAGCAGATCTCCAACCGGAGAGGGAGCGGAGCGTCGAGGGCGGACCTGGAGAAGCTAAAGCGCAGGACCGACTACGGGAAGGAGGTCGGGCAAGAGTGCTCCCTTTTTCTGAATGTACACATATATATATTATTCATACGACGTATAGTCTAGTTTTGTCGACGCTTGCGACGGTAGGGACGGCAAGTTTTTGTTTTGTTTTCTGGGCGTTCTTCGCGCTTGATCACAGTATAAGAGCTCTGCACCTCTTTCGACGAAACTAGCGAGCTATGTATGCCCGACACGCAGCAATAGACTTCTACCGAACTGCATGTATATATACTCAGTTGCGATAGTTCAGTACCCCCGCCCGTCAGGTAGATGTCTTAGTTTCGCTCGAAAGCGGAGCCCCTATCATAGCACGGAATGACACTTTTATTAGTGCTGCAGTCCCGTTTAGGGCACAAACTACTTAGAAATAGAGTGGTTTGCCCCCAACAACGGGACTGCAGCTCTAAAATTGATCATGACAATTTACATGTTTTTTGAGTGGATCCAGCCCAAAAAGGGCTACGAACAGCATCTTACACGTTTTTAAAGTCGTTGGATTCTAGTGACCCCTTTTTGTGTGTACATGGTATGTATGATCGGAATAAGCGCCCTCCACATTGACCTATGGCAAAATAGAACAATACCTGGTGCTTCATAGTCCGTGGTCCACACGTGAATACGTACTGTACAATACTTCGAAGTTATCATTTCCTTCTTCAACATTCTGGTTGCACTGTAGGTCGACGAGTTTCTTGAGAAAAAAAACAAGCATTTTTTGTGTCAGTCACAACGATTCAAGTTGTTTAGATCGGCTGCTGCCCGTAGCCTCGCCCACACAAACCCTATGCACCCTGAACGACGTTGGTGTATGATCTACAGACGATACATTTGCTCTTTGCCTGGTACCAGACACATTATTAGGTTGAGAGATAAGAGACGTTAACCCTTTCGGGGCTGCAGTCCCGTTTGGGGGCCAAACCACTCAATTTCCAAGTAAATTTGTCGCCAAAACGGGACTGCGGCACTAAAAGGGTTAATTCTGGACTTCGTAGGTCATTTCCGTTGATTTTGGCCATAGCGTTCCTATGCTGAGGGTTGATGACGCGGCGGGATTGAGCATGGCTGGGGCTTTGTGTACTCACGACCTGTGTAGTTGCGTGTTTCGGCTGTTTTGCTTGTTTGTAAATGTAAGGACCGTTGGGTCTTCGTATTATGTACGAATGACGCTCATATTTCCGCCGAGAGTGGTGCCGGTAGTTGGTTGGGCTGTGCCTGTCTGTATTTGTTTGTGTGCGTTTTTTTTGTTTGTGTGTCCGTTGGCTCGTCTCCTTTTTTTGTGTTCCCGTTTGTTTTATTGGTATTTGTGCGCGAGACGTGAGAGAGGCCGCGAGCGTTGCCCCAGGTTACGTTGTTGTCGTCGTTGTTGTTGTTGTAGTTGGTGGCGGTGGTGTTGGTGTTGGTGTTGGTGTTGCCTGTTCTTGTCCTTTTCAAAGGTGGTGGTGGTGGTGATGTGTTGGTGTTGGTGTTGGTGTTGGTGCTGCCTGTTCTTGTCTTTTTCGACGCTCGTCGGCTTAGCTTCATACCCCACAGCATTGCTAAACTGATGTTGCATTGGCGGACGATGCCGGTGGTGCTCTCCTGCGAAGAACAGCCCATGCTTTACGTAGATGGTGATGAAAAAAATAAACGGTATCGAGTCGAACCGAACCGAACCAAACCTAACTCTGCCGAACTGAGCCGAACCGAACCCAACCGAACCGAACCGAACCGAACCGAACCGAACCGAACCGAACCGAACCGAACCGAACCGAACCGAACCGAACCGAACCGAACCGAACCGAACCGAACCGAACCGAACCGAACCGAACCGAACCGAACCGAACCGAACCGAACCGAACCGAACCGAACCGAACCGAACCGAACCGAACCGAACCGAACCGAACCGAACCGAACCGAACCGAACCGAACCGAACCGAACCGAACCGAACCGAACCGAACCGAACCGAACCGAACCGAACCGAACCGAACCGAACCGAACCGAACCGAACCGAACCGAACCGAACCGAACCACGTACACTGCTCCAGGGCAACCACCTGGACGCAATGCTCTGCAGTCCAACCGTGATCCGCTCTATCGTTCAAGATATACACCCTAAGTAAACCCTCCCCTCCCCCCCCCCCCCCCCCCCCTCCCCCCCCCTGCCCCCCTTCCTTCCACTAATGCGTGTTCGGATTGGAAAAGGTTCGTGACAGCTCTGTCGGTCTTCTGTGAGGGTCCAAGGTGCCAACGGGGAGAGGCTGCACAAGCCTTTCGTACGAGGTTTCAGCCGAGGAAAAACGCCGTTCGTTGTCGTCATCTTCTTTGTTGCTGGTGTCTGTTGCTGTGTAAATGTGACGCGCAGTCTGTACGTACCTCACTCACACAACTTACAACAACCTACCAATCATCACAGCACCTTGTGACAAGGACGAGGGGAGGGGCGAGGGGAGGGGTGAGGGGGGGGGGGGGGGGGGGGGGGGGGGGCACCCTTCGAGTTGCTGACGCCAGCTGCCAGCTTCACCCGCATGCCCACGACGTCGCGGCTGGCGGGCCAGCCCAGCTCGCTGGTACACTGTTGAAAAATAGGCAGCAACTAGTAGTTAGTAGCCTATTCATAGTCTATTGCTCGATATTCAGTAGCGAATACCAGGTACAATACGTGTCGGGACGCCGCTTTTTCGCGCCGGGTGTGGAAAGACGCGCTCATCCACTCGCGCGCACTGCAAGAAGGGGCGGGGGGGAAGGGTTGAGGATAGGAATGGGCAGATGCTTGGCAAGGCCCGGAACTTAACGCCGGTTGCTTTACCGTCGCCAGGGATAGCGCTGGTTTTGTGTTGCAACGGGGCCCGAGGCCCTCCCATTCATATAGTGTGCAGCGTGCACCGGTATTAGCTGTGCCGATTCTTCTTCTAGATAACCCGACGTTGGACAGAAGAAAAATGTGAAGAGAAAGTAGTCCAAGCGCGCTGGCACGGAACGGAATGCCCCCTGCTGCTGCTACTGCTACCGCTACTACTACTGCCACTACAGTACGTACGTACGTACGTACTACTACTACTACTACTACTACTACTATTACTACTACTACTGCTACTGCTGCTACTGTTACTGCTACTACTATTAATACTACTACTACTACTACTACTACTCCTACTACTACTACTACTACTATAAATACTGCTACTGCTACTTCTGCTAGTAGTTGTACTACATCTGCTACTGCTACTGCTACTGCTACTGCTACTGCTACTGCTACTACTGCTACTGCTGCTACTGCTACTGCTACTGCTGCTGCTGCTGCTACAACTACTACCACCAGGCTCTCACGCTGCGTTGCAAAGCCGTTCTCTAGCCCTCTCTCTAACTCTTTCGCAAGCTCTCTTCCTCTCTCCATACCTCGGAACATGCACCGGTGGTCGAAAAGAGTGAAGGGTGGGGAGGGGGGAGAGATGGGGGCATCGAAGAATACGTGCAAATTCTCTGTGGGTTGTTAGTCGGCCTGCCCCAAGCTGGGGGGGGTGGGTGTGTGGGAGAGTCCCAGCTCTTGAGATCGACAGTAAGGAATCTCGACAAAGGTTTATAAAGATGTACCCGCGTGTTTGTTTCTATTGTACACTTCAAGGGATGGGCGTACACTATAAATTGCGATGCGGACTACTACGATAGAAGCGGCATTTTGTTTGCTTTTTTTTCTGGTTGACGGTATTCCTCGACTTGGGATATATATACACGTACCCAATATCGTCAGTGTCAGTTTTGTCTGCAAATATTTCGCTGACAAGACCTACGATAGGCCGAGCGCTTTACTCCCTTTAGAACCGCAGTCCCGTTTTGGGGACAAACTACTTAAAATTTCCGTGGTTTCTTCTGAAAACGGAACCCTAAGGTTCTAAAAGGGACAAGCGGCCGATTTTTTCGGTCGAAAACAGGTTTTTAGGGGAGACATGGAGTCCCTCGCAGGTTAGGAGCCCCGGGAACAAAGCAGACTCTGCCTACCAGGGTATACTATGGCGCACGTCTCAATGTCATGCTCGACACCACTTCAGAAAATGGGAGTTGGCACAGTTTAGCTCGACTTGTGCGCGAAACTGATGATAAGAGTCACGCTCCGCGTTGATCGCCGGCTTGTCAATGCACCGCGGGGGGGGGGGGTCGTGTATTTATCCCTGGGTGAAAATCTCCGGCTGATGGCAGCGTAGAGGCCTCACATCGATCCCAGTTTGTGTACCCAGGGTACGGGCGGAAGCGACGACGGAGCGATACGCGTACAGATTTAGCGTACGAGGAGTCTGGGGTTTTGTTGGGCGGGGCTGAGTCTTGAACGTATACCTCATGCGATGGAGGGCAGGTTTGGCTAGCGAAAACAGAAATCAATGCAGGAGACCAACCTTGTCTGACGCAAGAAGACTTTGCACGTGGCCCAAAACAACGACTAATGTGTGCAGCTACGTAGCTACTCGCGACGCTAGGGACTCGTTTGTGCGGAAGAAGGCGGCTTGTGGTTGTCGTCAACTTGTGTGTGCGTTGTTTGGTGTCGTGAATGTGGAGAATCGTATGCTGTGTATGATTTCTCGGTCCTCGGTGTCGTGCGCAATCCTCGGTTCCCGTAGACCCGACTTCGGCCGCAAGTCGAAAAGGGGGCCCATTGCGTTTAGGCGCGATGCAGGGGAGACGCCCGCACAAGAAAAAGTTATGAAGTGAAGTGGTGGCGTAAACGTGCACGACTGTTCCTACGACTTTACGGTTTGACTCTCTCTCTCGGCACAAATATAATTATACCTGGTATATAATATTTATATAATATATACTGGTATATATTTTCCCGGTACCTGATATAAACCTGGTACCAGGTATTTACTAGAATTTTTTTACAGCGGGAGGTATATACCATGGGTCTCAGCACATACTATGGCTGGCTGGTACGGTGCAGCACACCTATTAACAGTCGTTCTTCTTGCAGTCGAGTACTAAAGAGTACTCTCGACAAACACTTCACGGTCCCTGTCATCTCTCCAACAGTCTACACACGGTGGACAGCCCCCGCCGAATATTTTGAGGGCCGATCCAGCGGGCGGTTCTCGCTGCGGAGAGGCTGGCGCGAGAAAGTTCTTCAAACAACTGGGAGCAACAAGTAAACAACAAACAAGAACCTCAATGGGGAAAAAAAAAACTGTTTTGGGCAGCCACGAAGAAATTTGCACAATGTATGTACATGCCCGCCCCTTTTTTTTTAAAATCGCTATGCGAACTTAAAGAAAGGAAAAAAAAAAAGTCAACGACTATCCCCAGAATGTCTCGGAAAATGTCAACGAATATCCCCCGACATCGAAAAGTGGGAAAATAAAGATGGTGCCGTCCACAAAAACAAAAAAACTTGGAATATGTTTTCGCCTCTGTGCTCTCGTTGCTCTTCTCTCGTGTAAGACCATTTGATGATCACATAAACCCTTTAAGAACCGCAGTCCCGTTTCGGGGACAAACCAGTCAAATTGTAAGTAGTTTGCCCCCAAAAACGGGACTGCAGTCCTATAAAGGTTGGAGGGCCGTCTAGACACCATCATGAATGGACGCGTTCTACTTATAGAGGTAGCACATTTTCCTCGAAAATGTTTCCTGGACGACGGGGTTCCCTCACCCCAATCTTGTTCCGAAAAACGACGCTTTGTACACTTGGGCCATGGGATTGCTCATCGGGATTGCAATTTGACGTTTGCCGATCTCAGTTTTCGGGTGAGGTGTGGAGGAGCCTCAGAAAAGTTAGGTTGAACCTCTATCGTAGAACGCCTCAATGCCGAACGGTCCTGATATTGACGCCCGGAGCGGTGCGTACGACGGTGCGGTAGAGGGGAGGAGGCTATGAATAGCACATTTTCTTCACTCCAAACAACTAACTACTGTACGAGCACCGACGGTCGGAGCCCCCGCAACCATCGCGCCATTTTACAGCAACGGAGAGAGGGCCACCTACTGTAAGCAGCGCTGGATGCGATGCACCAGATACACGTTTTTTTAATCGTTGTGCGTTCGATATACCTACGGTAGCCTACGAGGTGTCGCATCGGGCTCGGGCTCACCGGGTGATATTTTTGTCTCCAAACCGGCTGTTGGAGCTAGCCTAGTGAGGAGCCTCGGAAAACATACCTGGTGGGTGCTTCTTGCCCCTACTCGCATCGTATCACGGGGTCTTGGTTGCATTTCTACCGAGGGTGGGCGAGCGGGCGGGCGACGTGGGGGACGGGAGCCGGGGGGGGGGCATCGAGCGCTTCCGTTTGAAAGCGTGTCCGACGGCGCTTTTTGACGGCCCACTGCCACCCACCCCAAGACGCCAACGAATGGGTTATTCGCACAACACCATATATATATATTATAAATATATATATCACCGCCTTCGAACATAGGCAACTCCATGATCGACGAGTACGGGATCCTCGTCAACCATATCTGTGCGTTCACGTCTCTTTCGAACGAACTGGTTCTCTCCGCAAGAATTGTTCTCCCCGCACCGACAACTTCAACGAGAAGGTCGCGAAACGACCATGGAAGGGTACGCCATCGAAACCAACTCCAGGGTCTCCCGTCCTCCTCCCTCCCCCGCTCTCTCCCTCCGCGCGAAGGTCCCCAAACACCTACCCGGCCCCACCCGACTGGAAAGGGATGCGTGGTCAATGCCCAAATGACTGAAGCATGCAACCATAGAGTACGACCAGTCCCACCATCCCCCACGCGGAGAACCCTCCCGCCCCCAGAATGGCCCTGCTCCACCCCCCCGAAGCACTACAACCCTTCCCTTCCTTGTTCGACCCTCGGGACGGTTCTGTCACCGCCGCTCCCCCCCCCTTCTCCCCACACCCTGGAACGCCCTTCCCACGAGGAACGCCCCCTCTTTGCCCCCAACCTAGGCGTTACAACTATTCGACTCTCAGCATGGCTCCAACACCGCCGCCGCCGCTTCCGCCGCCGCCCCGGTCCCCTGTTCGTTTTATAAAGGATAGACCACTGAGCTACTCAGTCAGCGCTGACTTTATAAAACGAACAAAATAAGTACCTTTGGGCTCGATACGGCCTCCCGCCGATAACATCCTCCGGGGTTGATCAAGCCCCTAATCAGCGCCTGGTTTTTCCTTCCTATGGTCCCCCTCCCTAGTCGTGAGTTAAATTACTCAAGTGGTTCACTCCACTTTCGACTCTCTGGTCGAGTGTTCTTTTGTCGTGGTTCTCTCCACCTGACTTCCCTTTTTCTACCCACGGCAGAAAAAGCGGAAATACGACGTCTGGCGGGACTCGAACCCCGGACTTCTTTTGTTCGTTTTATAAAGGATAGACCACTGAGCTACTCAGTCAGCGCTGACTGAGTAGCTCAGTGGTCTATCCTTTATAAATCGAACACCCCCTCCCTATCCCCGCCCCCCCCGGAACGCGTTATTTCCTGGAACACCCTCCCCCCCCCCGTACGGAACGTTTTAACCCCCCCAGGCGCTAAAACTCCTTGTTCTTCGACCCTCGGGACTGCTCTCCCACCTCCGACGCCGAGCCCTCTCTTCGCCGTCGTCGCACAGCGATAAACGCCCCCTCTACAGCGGCGTTAATCCTCGGGGAGTCCTGCCGTCTCGCCCCTGCCGCCTCGTGTGGGCGGCCCCGAGTGGGGGGGTAGGCGTACGCGTACCGGCCGGTCGCGCGCCGCTGTATCGTTTCGACACGTCGATCGTTAATCGCGGGGGCTATGCTCGTCGGCGCTGCCGATGACATACCCGGCACACCGCGCAAGCTCTCCCCCCCACCCCCCGCTCCCCCCTCCTCATGATCCAGCTTCTCCTTCAACCCCTTCTTCTGCCCCTCCCTCTTCCCCCCTCCCTCGCTCTGCAACTCCTCCCCTACCCTTCCCTCCTTCTCCTCCTCCTCCCGCTCCGCTCCCCGCCTACCCTCCTCCTTCCTCGTCTCCTCTACCCCAACGTTGTGGTCTGCCGCTCCCCCTCCTCTGGCCAGAAGGGCGGCTTCTCCTTCCCGCCCGTCGGCCTCAACACGGTGGGGGATAACGGCGTGCGGGTTTCCGTAGCTCACGCTCGACATGTATGCCTGCCACGCCACTTGGACTACGCTCGCGAAGGAGGGCCGGTAGGAGGAAGGGATATACCTGCGCGCATACGTGCGATACAGCAGTTGAGCGGGAGAAAAACTGCACCAGGTATATGATGATGATGGTGATTATGATTGTGATGGTGGTGGTGGTTATGATGATGATGAGAATGGTGATGGTGATGATGACAATGATGGAGATTATGGGGATACCGATGATGGTGATGATGATGATGACGACGTTATCGCATTAACCCTGTCATGACCGCAGACCCATTTTGGGGGCAAACTACTCAGAATTAGACTGGTATGTCCCCAAGACGGGACTGCAGTTCTAAAAAGGTTAACTTATATTGCTGAAAGCTAGCCCGGGGTGACAAAACATCAGTGCAAAGAGCGCCCCGTTGGAACGAACACGAGCACAAACCAATGCGCGCACCCTATTACGGGGGACCATAGGTAATAGGACCAAATATTGTTAGTAAAAAGGTTAATTATTTAGGTTTTTGGGCATGCCATAGGTCCTATTAACTATGGTCCCCCGTAATAGTACCAGTAACGGTGCAACGGGCTGGAATCTAACAACCTAAGCTTAGAGCTGCCCCGCCCTTCTCCCGCCCCTCCCCCAGCCTCCAGCCCCCCCTCGCCCCTTTTATCCAACTCTTCCTTGCTCCCCCCTCTCCCTCTCGTTCCCTCGCCCGTCCCTTCTGCTCCCCCCCCCGCATCGGGAAACTAACCAGTTCACTCGGAGCTGTCATCCATTGCAAGCCCGCCTCACTAGCGGCTCTTAGTAGGATGCCGCTCACCCTCGATGCGACTCGCCCAACCGCTCACGGCGCTTCGCGCTTGGTGCAAGCAATGTTTTCCTGGCCGGTGAAAACCCGACGTGCTGCTCCGTCCCGGCGTTGTAGGGAAGCGAAGGTCTATGGTCATACGACTACGGCCATGCACGACATGAGTGCACTTCCCCCCGAAGCAAAACCGGACAAAGTCTCACTTATTTTAGTGTATCACCTGAACATGACGAGATTGGCAGCGGGCCAGACTTTCCAGTCCATGAGCCAGGTTGACAGGAATATTTCTCGCAAGTTTCTCGCGGTCTCTTTCGTAATCGCTGCAACGCCGCCCCCGCCCAGCACGGTAGCGTAGGTGACGAAGCTCGTGATGGAGAACGGCGCGTAGACCATTTGGTCGATGAAGCACTTAGCGAGGAGGGGACGGATTCGCGTCCTGAACGAACACCAAATAAAAAAGAGAATTGATGCGAGACTAATACAAAACCTGCACGCGTCGGACGGACAGATCATCTACAGTTAGACCCTGATCTAGATCATCTACAGTTAGTTCATCACCTGCCGCTGTGAGAGGGTGTGCACGATTTGCATAGTACATATCCAACCCAGGAAAGTAGTGCTAGTAGATCATGCAGATAATGCGGCTCCCATCCGGAAATATGAGCTATTAATAGATCATTCAGATGATACCAATAATATATTATATATCTGCCCTGAAAGAGCTAGGTCATGAACTGTGGGAATAGATCATCTGTTCGGTGTGTTAAAACGTATGTGCCAGGTACGAGTGTTGCACGAAGGGCAATGGAAAATAGGGAGAGATCGAAGGGACCGAACAGAAAATGAACGAAGTGAACTGAACCGAACCGAAACCGAACCGAAAATAAAATGAACGGAATCAAACGGATTGTAATGAAATGAACCGTACCGAAACGGAAAGGAATGAACACGGGGACCAAACGAGACGTATCGAAACGGAACGAAATGAAGAGGGACAAAACAGAACGAAAGCGAAAAGTATCGATATTCACGTATTAAAAACGTATCGAAGCATGCATGTATATCTGTCTGTCTGTCTGTCAAATTGTCTGTTTGTCTGTCTATCCGGGTATCCGTCCGTCCGTCCATTCATTCATCCATCCATCTATCCATCCGTCCACCCGTCCGCCCATCCATTCATCCGTCCATTCAACCATCCATCCAACCTTCCAACCATCCAACCATCCATCCATCCATCCACCCACCCACCCACCCAATCACCAACCCATCTCTCTGCCCCACAGATGTCAGGAGACATGTAAAAGCAAGGCAAAATGTGCACTGTCAAGGGTTTATGTAGGGCCGAGTGTTCCTCACAGACACCTAGCGGCTCGGTGCCAATCTAGGCATGCCAAGGCAAATTTTGTTGTCTGTCAAGGGGTGAAAGTGCTGTTTCTTCACTAATATGCTCTGCCTACTCGTATACCTGGTATACTACTGTAGTATGTGCCTCCGTCTCCCTCGCTCGACTTTCACCTGTCAACCCCAACGTAGCGGTCGAGGAAGCGATACCACGCTCCCAGGGCGAACCCGTTGAGCAGGATTCCCAGTAGCCCAACCTTGACGCTCCGCGCGTAGTCCACGCCTCTTGTTCTGCATCGCCCGGGGACACGCCAACAAAAACGGGTAGGATTGGATGGAATGGTATGGGATGGTATGGGATGGGATGGGATGGTATGGTATGGTATGGTATGGTATGGTATGGTATGGTATGGTATGGTATGGCATGGTATGGTATGGTATGGTATGGTATGGTATGGGATGGGATGGTATGGTATGGGATGGTATGGGATGGGATGGGATGGGATGGGCTGGGATGGGATGGGATGGGATGGGATGGGATGGGATGGGATAGGATGGGATGGGATGGGATGGGATGGGATGGGATGGGATGGGATGGGATGGGATGGGATGGGATGGGATGGGAGGGGATGGGATGGGATGGGATGGGATGGGATGGGATGGGATGGGATGGGATGGGATGGGATGGGATGGGATGGGATGGGATGGGATGGGATGGGATGGGATGGGATGGGATGGGACGGGGTCGGCGAGAATACGTTTTTAGAACTGCTGTTGGCATCGTCATCGACGCCGGGCTATCGTGTTGTCGAGCGCTGGTCATGAAAGATTGGCTGCAATCGAGACATCGAGCGCAGAAGGTTATCGTGGGGTGTTACGTGGTCCTCGGGCGCTCGCTGTGCCGTCGCCTGCCACTGGAACCTCCCCGTCCTTTCCACCTAGAGGTGTTTTTGTAATCAATACCTTACTGACTGCTGTAGGGGTCCAGACGACGTACGCATCCCCATAAAATAATACCAGGTACAACTGTACTCGTTGCGGCTTTCTAATATTTGAGAAAACTACGAAGTAAAACTCGTGAGTACATACAGCCCTATTAAGGGTCATTCTTATCGGAGAGCTTTTTTTTTTCCAAATTTACGACACTTTTTTCGCGCAATTTTTTCAATCCTCCATATTTTCCTGTTTTTTTTTTTCCAAATATTGGAATGTTAACGAACTTGATATTTTTGGTTATGGAGAATTTCACGAATAGTGACAGAACGCCTCCGTATATTGATACATATCTCCAACTATTTCCAAACTTTGGAAATTATGGGAAAAACGCTCTCCGATAAGAATGAACCTAACATTATGCCGAAACCGCTGGATTTTATATCGCTACTCGTGGCTCGCACGTAGCGCTTCTTTGCGACCACGAGCCCTTGGATAGGGCACAGTCAGTAGAGCATGACGTGAATGGGTGCATGGGTAGATAAGGAGGGCGTCACACAGAAAAACCACCGCGTTCCTTCCTGGTTCACACTACAGTAGTACCAGCTTTCAATGCCAATAATAATAGTACTCGTACTGACTGAGGTGCCCCAATGACAGCCGACCACGCCCGCGATGTTTGAAGGGGAGAGCTGTACTATGCTGCGCACGGACACGGTAATGCATCATGCACTTTGAGGAGAACGTAATCGACCAATACACACGGCCAGGCACTAAATATAGAACGTACGTGGCATCATTCGTTTACTTCTGCAACGAACTCGTGAAGCAGCATCATCTACGGATCATTCCCATCTGCAGTCTGATGATCCAGATCTTTCAGGCCAGATAGAAAAGCTATCCCTGATATGTATGATCTGTAGGATCTACGTAGCTCATGTTGCCTGGTGGGAGCCGTATAACGCGATCTACAGCAGTAGTAATAGTAGTAGGGCATGCATCCTGAATTTGATATATTATACTGCTGTACAGATTCAGCACAACATGCGTCGTATCGGCAGGTTTGGATCTAGAGGATCTGTATATGATCTGCAGATAGATAGATCGTGATCTGCCCGACGTGTGCTTTTACCAGTGGTATGTCCTACGCAGACTCTGGTATTGGTACTACTCTATCAGTTTTTTTGCTGTTGCTGCTACTCGTGGTATTGCCGCATCAAATTTTCCCACAGAGTGCGAGCGAGCAGTGAAAAATCTTTGTGGGCGGATCTGAATGCCCTGAAATCTATCCTGATGATGACACTCAACAACAACAAGCTCTCTCGAAAGGGAAGGCTGGCTATCGTAGGCTGCCATCACCCGGCCATCGATCACCCTTGGAGCGTGATCCTTCAAAAGACAAGCGCTCATGATATTTCACACACACTTACGATTCCAAAAGCTTGAAGCCAGCAAGACGCCGCGCCCACGTGAGACTCTGCGGGGTGGTATCAGATTGTACGTCGTTGTGGGCAGGCGTGCCGGCGCTATTTACTATTAATATTATCAAGTACCTAAATATGCCCCGACACACAAAATAACGACCACTTTTTTTTTCTTTTCTTTTCGAAATCATCCCTTGCACTTTTCCAGCCTAAAACTCGTAGGAGGTTTTACCCTCAGCGATCTTCTGGACAAGCTGTGTGGCCACACGTCCCTTCTTCCCCCAGGTGCGTGCCTTCATTTTTTTGTCGCGCATAGGGTATAGCATTCCCACTGCTCGTCGATTTTCATCAAATGTACCAGGTAGCTATTAATAACTCGCGCTTTCCGCTAAAAATCATTTTTTTTTGGAAGAAAAAGTCTCTCGTACGAGCATGCACTCGGTGAGACTTAACCCACGAAATAGATCTTGATAGGTATGTACACGCACCACCCACCAAGCCAACTTCGGTACTTATATTTTATATCCAAACAATAACATTCACTACATTTCCGGACAAAAGTGGTATCTACTGCTGCTGCACGGTTACGTATTTCTGCTGTAGAACAGCAGTTGGATTACGGACCGGGTTCCGCTCACATCTCACGCACCTCTCCACGAACTGCTGCCCCCACGATGGCTCCGCCGCCACCTCCTGGCCAGCCGACATCGACAGCGGCGGACAGCGAGCCCCCTGCGACAGAGCGTCCCCGGCAGCAAAAGTGGAGAAGCCCACCCCGCCGTTGACTAGCAGGTGTCGTTGACGGTTTGTGATCGCGGTTATCACGCCGATCGCTCTCCTCATTGTCCGTTCCTGTCAGTTGTTGTGATCGATGCTGCTGTAGTCACATCATACGAGGTAGGTACTACTATAATGTGTGAACTTGTTGGCGAAGCTCAAGCTTGTGATGAGAGCCGTGGGCGAAGCTCGGCGTATATGGGAATGACGTCACGATGTCACGATGCCAAGATGCGCGACGATCGTCGATCGTCGATATACGGTTTTTCCTGACCAATCAAATTGCGAGAAAACCCGTAATCTCGCCGCATTTTCCGTTGACGGGTGACGGTACACGTTAGACCCGTCAAATTGTATTCAATATAAATATACCATTTTTTACAGCATCATATTCCTTGATGCCCGTCCGTCAAGAAAAACTAGTGCCGTCAAACATCTTCGTGGCGCAACACAGTAGTCAGTGCTGAGTGCTGGGCGAGCTCCAAGTGGTTGCACCATTAGGTATCACGCAAACACACCGTCTCAAGCCCACCACACCCCTGTCCCTGCCTCCCCACCGCCAACGCACTACGCACCAGTGCCGGTGCCCTTCTTCCGTGCTTCCTGCGGCGGATTAGGACCAGGCACCGTTGACGGCACGTGGGAAAAGTGCGGCACTTGCCGTGACTCAGTGCGGAAAGTTTGCTTTCTTGTTTCCTGCCCCAGGCTCTACACCAGCGGTGTGCCCTGTCTGCCGTGCGATTGCTTCGATCTCCTCGAAGAGAGAGGGGCAGAGCGTAGGCGCCTTTGCTCAGTGTGCTAGGGGTGCCGCGTCCTGCACGCTTCCTGGACGTCCTCTTGGCGCAGTGCGGAGCTGCTGTGTGTGTCGGTTTGCACCCTGGATTGCTGTGGCTTGACTCTTGACTCGCGGCATGGAGACCTCGCCGCTCCTCAAGGGACAGATAACATCAGGGCCGGATGTCGGTAGCGCCGATGGCCAGGGAAGCGAGAGCTTGAGGTCTAGGCCCAACGCGAGCCCGCCGTACTCCCGGGCGGCCGTGTTCGCAGTCTTCTTCTTTCCTGCACTCGGGGGAATGCTGTTCGGGTGAGATTGAAAGGATAAGGGAAAGAGAAAGAGAAGAGAGCAAGAAAAGCGGCAACATGCTGATATATTATTAAAAAATAATAGTAATCCGTGGTACGATATATTAGCTATATGTCCGAAAATGTAAGGACGTTTGAATATGTTTTTAATAATAAACACGATCTCTATATTTCCGTCCAAGTGTTATTTTTTCGTGCAAAAAACACTAAAGTTTTGTGTGTGGCTTTGATCCGTGATCGGATAGGTCACGGCTTTTTTTCGTCCTTGGTACCGGTAACTAATACCAGGTACCCTGGTACCCTGGTACCTGGTATATATTTTTGATGCACCAGCGCACCAGCACGCCAGCCAGCACGCGAGCATGACTGCTCCGATCGCTGGCAAACCTCACCATTCTCATCATTAACGGGAGGTCTTGCACTTGCGCGGCAGTAAGGGCATGGCCCCTGACAAGTGCTTGCGTTTGAGCAAAGCAGGCACGCACAGCGAGTATCTCGTCAGTCTTCGATCTGTCTGTGATAAACGAGTCAGATATCCAGATGGATACAAGTATTCAAACAACCAAACCACCGCGGCCAGCAAGAAACACCCAAATCTTGAGACAAATCCCAAGACAGCAGCATACCGGTACGTATCCTTGAAACCCGTCCAGACCGGCGTCGGACAGCTCATCTTCAGATCATCTACAGATCACCGGTTCCAACTTGATGATCTAGATAAATCCGGGCAGATAGTCTCCCCGTCTGTAGGATGTACAGTAGCTCTTGTTGCGGGATGGGAGCCATATGACCTTCATCACGTACGTAAATAACACCTGTTTCCTTGGGTTGGATCTGTACTTAGTGGGGGCCATAGTAAATAGGACCTACGGTGCACACAAAAACCTAGATATTTCCCTATTTTTACCTAGACTATTTAGTCCTGTTTACTATGCCCCCCCGTATTAGTTTATTTCGACCATTTAGGACCGCAGTCCCGTTTTGGGGACAAGTTACCTTGAAATAGAGTGGGTTGTCCTCGAAACGAGACTGCATTCCTATTAATTAACCAGCGGATCCAGCACCACGTCTCGAAGGCAGGAGAGGAACTATCTGTAGATGATGTACTACTACTATTAATAATACTACTGTAGACAGATACCTGGTAGGCAGATACGAGATAGATAGATAGATAGATAGATAGATCATGATCTATGTATGTGATCTCTTCTTCTCGGGGTGCGAAACCTTCCCGGTTCTTGAACAGATCTTGGTGCATCAGGCTTTTGCACGCTGCTTCTGCTGCTTCTGCTGCTGTGGTGCATGCATGTACCTGGCGGAGGATTTAGTGCACGCAGGGCTCGCCGTCGAGCACTACCTGGTACCTGGTATATTTTATGTTTCTGATTGTTCCTACGCGTACCATAGTATTAATAGTATTTTTTTATTCTTAGGCCTGGTAGACGAGTGAGTCACACTGACCAGGTATGTTTGTGGCCGGGTCTGTTTTGTTTTGTCCATAGGTAGTATTGCTATTTTAGTACCAGGTGCCTGGTATTAATAGTATACCTGGTACCAAGTACCAGTCTGTCTCTACCAATGTGGTTCAAGTGGTTAACCTCGAATTCTACTTGTTTGAGTCCTGGGTTCGAGCCCCAGGAGGGTCGGACTTTGACTTTATTTGCAAAAATAAAAAGAAAGGAATTCAATTGTTGAGAGCGCCTTGCAGCGTGGGTAGGCACAATTCGATGCGAGTCGACGAGGAAAGAAAATGCTGAAATCTTCTCGCGATAAAAAATAAAGGCACGTACCGTAGCGGGAAGGGGGGAGAAGAGCCTGATATGTGACCCCGGATCTGAGTTACGAGTTGGAAGGAGAGGGAGAAGAAGATGTGCGAAGATAATAAATGGGATGAAAAAAAAAAAAAAAAAACAACAACAACAACAACAACAACAACAACAAAGTGTATGAGGTAGTTTCGGAAATATCTATTAAATAGACATGGGTCAGTTTGATACTGCTGTGAATGACTAAGCTGTGCATGACAGTGCGCATGAGAAATTGCTTCATTATCTGATTTTGTGAAGCGAGGGGATAAAAAAAGACGGGGATGGATCGGTATCATCCCCCGCCCAGATGCTCGGAATGATTTTCCATGTTTTCCCCGGGAAGGAAACCTGGTAATTCAAGGAAGGTCACTTTTGCGAACTAATATCGTAATGCGTTTGTTTTCATCGAATGTAGTTTTGTTACGTTTTTTAGTAGCCCCTTGGCCTCTCACAACAGGGCCTACCATCAACGGCCATGACGTCGAAGTATGGTCGGGGGTATCCGCGACAGAAAAAACAATAGCGAGACAAACAAATTGAAAAACAAATGGAAACAAGGACCAAAATTTGTCATGTTTGGAATCGAACCCTCGACCCACAATTCGTATTGATACGAGGTACCAGTATTCAATTAGAACCTCGTGCTACAAGCGAAACTTCCTTCTATTTCGAGTGAGACTGGTACGTATGTTTCCAGAAGAAACACAATGACACACGCCAGCTGTGGGTTCAACCGACCGGTTGGTACCGTGCGTTGCAACCTTCGGGATAGCCGTCTGTAAAAATTATCGTGGACCTCTTGCGTAACCGCGGTAAACCTTTTATCGCGGGCGCCACGCGGAACTGGATGGTGCGGGTTCGTACTTTTTTCTACATGCCGGTGCTGGTGGGGTGCATTAGAGACGCTGGGACTCTGGGACTAGTTGACTTTCCTTGCTTGCGTTCTGCGCTGCTCCCTGTTCCGCGCTGCTAATCCACATACGTTGTTGTGTTTGTTTCCGTTCGTGTGTGGTCCATGATTTTTGGTCAGGTATGATATCGGGGCGACTTCTTCCGTCCTGACTCAGCTTGAGTCGTCGACGTATTCGGACGTGAGCTGGTACTCGATCGTGAAGGGAAGCACCCTTCTGCAGGGAGTTATCACCAGCAACGGCGTTCTTGGTGAGGGGACCTTTTATATTTTTCATTAAAGCTCGATATCGTAACTGAAAGTTTCAGTGTGCAGCAAGTATCGAAATCTAGACCTTCGATGCCAGGTGGTTTATGTCGTATCGATCGCTTGTTTTCCTCCATCCACTTGCGCCCCCGTTTGCTGCTGTTGTTGTTGTTGTTGCTGTTGTTGTTGTTGTTGTTGTTGGCGTTGTTGCTGTTGTTGGCGTTGCTGTTGTTGTCGTAGGTGTTGCTGTTGTTCTCAGTAACTAAAGCAAGACCGCCCTGTCGACCCACTTCCCCTTTCCCCCCCCGCCTCTCCAGCATCTCTCTCGCATACAACCTGAATACTGCCCTTCCTCCCACGCCCCCCTCTCCTCCGCCCCCTCCCCTAGCCCTATATACCCTAACGCTACCCTATCTCTACTCTCATCTCTTCTTTAGCCCTACATCAAACCTACTCTACCGCTACCCTACCCCTAACCCTACCCTGCCCCCAACCCTACCCTAAACCTTACCCCGAACCCTGCCCTAACCCTACCCCTACCCTACCCCAACCCTACCCTACCCCAACCCTACCCTACCCCCAACCCTACCCTACCCCCAACCCTACCCTACCCCCAACCCTACCCTACCCTACCCTACCCCATACCTACCCCAACCTTACCCTACCCCCTACCCTAACCCTACCCTCACCCTACCCCCCCAAGGTGCCATCATCGGGTCCCTGATCTGCTTCAAGGTGGGAGACTACTTGGGCCGGCGCAGGGAACTCCTTATCGCTTCTGTTTTGTTCTTGTTCGGCTCCATCGTCGAGGCAGGATCCGGCTCGCCGTCCTGGCCGGGCAGCTGGGGGCTGGTGGTGCTCATGACTGGACGTGTCATGTACGGGATCGGCTGCGGGTTCGCCATGCACGGGGTGAGTTTGAG
The DNA here is from genome assembly GCA_031213475.1 of Nereocystis luetkeana. Lineage (NCBI taxonomy): Eukaryota > Phaeophyceae > Laminariales > Laminariaceae > Nereocystis > Nereocystis luetkeana. The sequence continues at coordinate 3,087,013 of JARUPZ010000010.1, read as the reverse complement.
GTAGAGCGGAGAGATGAGGTGAACAGAGGCCGGGAGGGGGGAGTGTACTCATATACCATGCATGGCCGTAGTCGTAAGACCATAGACCCTCGCATCCCTCCCTATAATGCGGGACGGAGCACGGCGGGGCGTACCCATCCGTAGCGTGCCTTGTTATTAATAGTAACTCGACTGTCGACCGCACACCCCTTTCGAGACCGAGCACCGTTCCTACTCCAAATGCGGCGAGGGGGAGGGGAGGCGGGTTGTGTGCGGAAAAGTAGTGCAAAAGTTTTGGTGGAGAAGGGTGCATGGCAAGGTGCGCATGGGCCGCGTCTTTTTTCTCCGGGATTGGTTGCGCGTAGATCTGTTCGTGTGCGGCTACTTTCGCACAGGCATGACAACAGCAGGCATACATATCGGGAGACACGTCAAGCACAGCAAAACGTGCGCTGTCCAGGGTGCAGGGCCGAGTGCTCCACACTAAAACCTACCTAGTAGTTTGGTGTCAGTCAAGGCATGTCAAGGCATGTCAAGGCAAAAGTTACTGTCTTGTCAAGGGGTGAAAATGCTGTCTCTTGGCAGCTTTGAAAGCAGGTGTCGTCTTCATTCTCGTCACTCTCTTTTTCAGCAAGGCTTTCTTAGCCCCATGCCGCCGATTCTGCCCTCCTCACCTTTGCACTGTTGTTTTTTCTGCGGCAGGCGCCCCCCCCCCCCCCCCCCCCTCCCCCCCACTCTAGTGATGAAGCTTTTCTCTTGACTAACTCCCCCCACCGCCCATCTCCCTCCCGGCCCCCCGTCCCGTTCCCTCCTTTTCTTCATCCGTGTGCGTATTACCGCCCCACCCCTCCTGCAACTTTTTTTTCTGCCTTGATTTTATCCTCGTTCTTCTTTTCTTGTTGTTTGCTTTTTTTTGTTGTTGCTTTACCTGGCACGTGTACGTGTTTTTTACTTTCCAAACTTTTTCTACTATTTTTTTTTTTTCGAAACAACACGTTTTTTTTTTTTGTAATGGGACGATTGATTCGCTGGACGGCTTCGACGGTTACGTAACTACGAAAAAAAAACAATGATGGAAACTGCTTCGACAACCACAATAACAACGACAACAACAACAACAACCCCATAATAAGGCTCCGGCGTACATCGGGGAGATGTCGCCGTCAGCCGTGAGGGGTGTTCTGGTCTCCATGAAGGAGGCGATGATAGTGGTCGGGATGCTGCTGGGCTACTCGTTGGGGTGGTTCCTAGAAGACTCGGCCGGCGGGTGGAGGTGGACCTACGGCGTGGCTGCGGTCCCAGCGGTGGGGATGCTTGCGGGGATGTACGGCATGCCCCCGTCGGCCAGGTGATTTTTTTTTTTTTGGTTTCGGACCGACTGAGCTGTTGTTTTTCGTTCGTTTTTGTTGGTTTTGTGAAGGTCATGTCTTTTTCTTTTTTTTTCCAGTGTGTTTTTTTTCTTGTTTGTCTGCTCGTTTGTTTGTTCTTCTGGTCGTTGTATTCAGATTGTTCTGTTCTGTTTTGACATTTTTCCTGTTTTTTTTTAATACTTTTCTTCTGTTTCGTTTCGGTTTTGGTTTTTACTGTTTGACGTTCCACTTATCATGCAACAATGTTGTGCAGCGTGGCTCCCAAATCACTATACATACGACGAGGAAACAGGAAACGAAAAACTAAACTCTAGTTTTTTTTTCGTATATAGGTGACGGATTGGACTCGACTGGTTTTAGACTTGATTGGACCAGATTACACGTGATGTATGAGTTTTTTTGTTTTTCATGTCGTTGTTTATGGGTGTTTCGCGGCGTTTCTTGCGTTTCTTCGTCTGTTTCTGTTTTCATGTCAGCTAATTCTTACTGTTGAGATCGAGTTGGCCCCCGAAACAGACAAGAACAGATGTAGCGCAGTAAATCTCCTACAGCAGTAGCGTGCGACCCTGCGATCCCCCATACGACTACTGCCATGCATGACATGAGTCCCCCCTCCCCCCCATCCCTCCTTCACTACCCAAGTATCGTTCAACCGGTTTATCGCGTCGCATGACTGACCGCCCCCTGAACGTATTGCTGTAGTATACAACTATGCGAGGAGACCGCGGTTGGACCGCTGGGTTGACCGCCTCCTACACTAAACCTACTGTAGTGTACAGTCATTCTAGGAGGTCAAGGTTTGACCGCTTGACCTCCTCTTCTTGCCCGACCGCCCCCCGCACTACAAATGCTATCGTAGGGCACGGGAAACCGTTGACGCGGCCATAAAAGTCCGATTCCTGCCATAAAGACCGATTCCTCACGTACGTATCATACCGCTCTTGCCTCTAAAACAGAAGGACTGTTTTGATTCAGTATTGGTATACGACGTGTGTTTATATTCAGGGACATGAGTGGTGAATAGAGCACCTGGTGTATGCCATTACCCCTGTATGCCTACCACCCTGTGCCTATATATGAGGTGCTTTTTTATTACGTATTAATGTGCGAAGTGTGCTTATTTTGAGGGGCAGAGTGCATGCCGACCCTGCCTTACCCCGCCGTTTGTTTTTGATGGTTTGGCATTACAGATGGCTCGTGTTTTCAGGGCGGATAGACGAGGCGCGCAAATCTCTGCAGTTTGTCACGCCGGGGATATCGGAACTGGCCGTCGCTGAGATTCAGGTATGATGTGATATCATACGATATGATGTGATATCATATCATACGATACGATATGATGTGATGTGTTCGTGGTGGTGGCGGTGGTGGTGACATGATGTGCTGTGATAATGATGTGGTGATGGTGTGGTGGTGGTGGTGGTGGTGATATGATGGTATGATATGATGTGGGGATGATATGATATGATGTGGTGATTATTGATCTGATAAGTTAGCGGTGGTGATGATATAATATCATATAATATGATGGGATGAGATGTGAGTGATACGTGAAGTTATGTGATGATACGTGATGGTGATATGATTGATATCATAAAGGTGGTGATGATATTACATGATACAATGTGATCCGATGTGTCATGTTGGTCGTGATGATACTGGCATATGTTGGTTTCACGAGGGCCCATAGTAAATAGGCCCAAATCAAGCCCAAGATCTCCGTCTTCGGTGCCTGCGTGAATCGAAGATGCTTTCTGCGTAAAATTTGCTACGATAGGCTTCCTTCCCATCGGTACGACATGTACATTCTTCAGAGATACATTGAGAAGCCTCTCTCCCACCGTTTGGGGCCTAGTAGGGGCCACGGCGATAGTGGTGCTAGTGTGGCGCTACTTATCGTAGCTACTGCTGTTGCTGTTGTCTGAGATGGTCGTAGTCGTCGTAGTTACCTTTTTCCTCGCTGTCGCCGTGCCGCCGTTCAGCGGTGTCCGTGTCCGTGGCGTATCGCATTTACCGCCGCCACTACGCTGCCAGTATCGTGTGCATCCCTGTGTCGTTTTTTTTTTCTTCCTCTGAAAACTCTATTAATAGATAAGGTACGTCCGAGAGGCATGTTTGGTGAGGGGTGATGGGGACGGAGGGGGGGGGGGGGGGGGGGGGGGTACTCATGTCGTGCATGCCTGCAGTCGTAGAGCCGGACGGAGCACGTCTAGTAATCACCGACCAGGCGGATGGTTGGTTGACTGCTCGCACCAAGCGCGAAGCGAAGCGTGAAGTGTCGGGCGAGTCGCATGGCGGGCGAGCTCGAGCTCCATCCTCCACGAACGAAGAGCCGCCCGTGAAGCGTGCTTTCTTGCATATGGATGACAGCGTCGTCGTCGAAGGAGAAGCCGAGTCTTGATTTTTTTTTCAACTCCCCCTTTTTTCGTTTCGCGCACTGTTTTTATCCGTCCGTAATGCTGTTTTTCGTTTCGTGTGAAGGTGCAAAACATTGCTAACAATCGTTTCTGGGGCGTTTTTTGTTGTTGTCGTTTCTTTTTGTCCCCTCTTTTGCGTGTTTTTTGTTGTTGTTCCTCCCTCTGGTGTATTTTCTCTGCATCATGTATCGACCGGTGGGGTCGTTGTTTTGCTCTCCTTGTACGAACATGATCCCTCGCTCTATCTCCTGCTGTTTGCACGCGGTGAGTTGTTTGTTCCAGCCTCCGCAACCCCCCCCCACCCCCGCCCCCCACCCCCGCCTCCTCATCTCATGTCCTGTCCTGTCCTGACTTGCTTTATTTGTCGCATTTTTTGCCTCGTGTTTTTTGCTTCTGGAAGGTTATGTATGCTAAACTTGCACACGTCGGACAGATGATGATATATCTATCTATATATATAGATCATCTACAGATAGATATATAGTTCCTCACCTGGCGGTGTGAGAGCCTGAGTGCAGGATCTTCATATAGTGCAGATCACACCCAGGAACCGTGTGACGCTCTATTATAGATGATGCAGTTTTTTGTAGGTCTGTAGGGGTCTCGCCCATCCAGCGACATGAAAAAGCTACAGCAGCAGCAGTGAACATACAAGGTCCGGGAATAATATGCGCCTTGAAAGATGCTAAATGTGGCAAGCTTGATAGCGTTTTCTCCCCGCCTCCAATCAAAAGCGAGTTAGGGTAGTATCCGGGCGCCAGACCGATTTTACGACCGATTCTGAGCGTTGAGACACAACCGTCCCGTCGCTGTGTTTTACCGTCAACTTTTCGTGGCTTAGATTACTTGCGCGCGTCGGAATGATCACGATCTATCTACAGATCAGATATAGGTCGTCTACAGATGGATGATCTACAGGTAGAGGATGATCTATAGGTAGATCATCTAGATCCTAGCCTGCCGTTATCAGATGGTGTGCAGGATCTGTATAGTGCACAGCTCCAACCCAAGCCAACGCTGTACTATTAATAAATCGGGCAGATGATACAGCTCCCGCCCGGCAATACGAGCTTGAAGCAGACCGTCCAAATCAGGGATCTATCTGTCTGATCCTGAATTAGTTATCTAGATCGGCGATGCTGGCCGACTGTGTGCATGATTCACCTCGACTTTTCTCTGCCTGCCTCCAGCCTAAAATCCGTCATTCTCAGCGCACGTTTTGTCTTGGGTTGGACTGCAGTGCGCCAAGCACAGCGTTTAACATGGCTTGGAACTGCCCTCCCTTCACCCGCGACTCGTCCTGTCTGTGCTGTGTCAGGCGTCCGCGGAAAAGACGCAAGGACAAGAGGCCGGCTTCGACGTCTTGTTGGGGCCGACCTGCAAGAATGCTCTGATTGTCGGCCTCGGCCTGGTCACGCTGCAGCAGGTGACTTCAACACCCTGCTGTTGGCGTACTGTCGATACAGTACTGTAGTTTTTTGCTGTTGTTGGGTGGTGTTGGTGCTGTTGGTTGTCGTCATTGTTTTTGTTGGTTGTTGACCTCGGCCCTGGTCACGCTGTATCCTGTTCATACCGCTTGACAGCGACCTTGTTCTTATGTTTTCCCTTTTTTTTGTTTTTTTTTGTTTTTTTTTGCGTCTTTCGCTTCACCTTTTGCTGCGCTCCCTGCCGCTGATGATGATGCCATCGACATTGGTGGTGGTGGTGGTGATGGTGGTGGTGGTGGTGCTAATCATGGTTGCTGATGAACGTGATGGCCGTGATTCGACGGGATGGTGACGCTTTCCGAACGGGATCCGAAAACGGTGTCGGAACCACTTCCGAAACGGCACGCGAACCGTTCCCGAACGCGTTCTCGAACGGTATCCGAAAACGGTGTCCGAACGATTTCGCAACGGTACTCGAACCGTTTCCGGAACGGCCGGGACGGTACTCGAACCGTTTCCGGAACGGCCGGAACCGTACTCGAACCGTTTCCGGACGACTTCCGAACGGTTTCCGATCGGTTCCCGAACTTTTCGGAATGGGATGGGATGGGATGGGATGGAACGAGTAGATCACCGGGCAGCCTAGCGTCCTCTACTACGCCGACACGATCTTCGAGGACGTGGGTCTGTCTAGCAGTTCTTCGGTGTTGGTGGCCGCGTTCAAGCTGCTCGCCACGCTTTGCGCCGTGTTCACCGTCGACAAGCACGGCAGGTAAAAAGATGAATAGCTTGACACGTTGTGACCACCGCATCGAGGACAGGACATGTGCCGCTGGCATAGCGGTAGTGTAGGTCGTACTTTTTTTTTTGTGTAAAAAAAAACCCCGTTAAAATGCATGTCAGCTGTGAGTTCAACCGATCGGTCGATTCTCAACTTTGCAAGTTTGCGTGATGCGTTTGTAGCTTTTGATTAATTGATACCTGATGAATCGAAGCGATAGCTACTGCTGTTGATAAGTGATAAAGTTGATTGATTTTCATTTAATCAGTCGATGGGTTTTGATATCTGATGCGTTGATATGGGTTGAAGCGAACCGATGTATAGACACGCACGTAATTTACGGCAGTAGATTTGATTACTTCGCGTTGACTGTTGGCAAACTCGGCAGGCCAGCCTTGTACCAATTGCCGCTCGTGATAAACACACAAGAACATGTTGTGATAAATGGATGTTTGAATTCTTGATTATATATATATATACCTGGTATATATTTTTCGTGGATATCACTTGGATCACTTGATTACACGGAAGCATCCTACGACGTCGATGCACATACGAAAACGTTCGTAGATTTGCTCCTTATTCACAGTCGACAAGCACGGAAGGTGACAACACTCGCCACAGGGTAACACACAAGGCATTGTTATTCACGTTTGATGTATTTGACAAATGTTTACGATTGAGAGTTGATCAATTGGTCAGATGTGCAGATCAATATATTCATCCCTTTTAGGACCGCAGTCCCGTTTTGGGGGCAAACTACTTGGAACTAGAGTGGATTGTCCCCACAATGGGAAGTGCGGTGCTAAAGGGGATAAGCCTGATGGTTTTGTGCCGTGTTCATTGTCGACACATACTGGAGGTGACCGTATACCGCTCGCTATTTATATTGAGCAGACAAAAGTCAATTGTGATATATTTTATACATTGCAACTGGATTCTTGACGTTCGACAACTTGATACCTGATAGATAGTTAGCGTTTGGTAACTAGAGGGAAATGTATTCGGCACAGACTAATGTTGAAAAATCTGCGCCGTGTTCGATCCAAGCACGGGAGGTGACCATTTACCAGAACCGCCTAACACAGATAAAACAGAGCAGACTGGACAGTCTGCTGCAGGAACAACTTTGATAACTTCGATTAGTAAACCGTACAAAAGGCAGTAGCGACAGGTAAAGACAGACGGATTAGTCGGACCGGTACAGTAGATCAAGCGATTGATCGATTTACTTGAATGACGAGCGCAGCAGGAGCTTCGAGAGGCACCCTATCGCCTCTGCCGCTGCAGGCATGCGGAACCCACTATTTACTACCCTCCCCGCCTGAATATATTCTACTTACCTGGTAGGTTGAGTTGGCGTCGGTTGGGAACGACTCAGGCAAACATGCCGCTCACTACGTGAGCTTGACAACCAGGGTACCGTTTTTTTTTTTGGAGGTATGTCACAACTGGTGGTCGAGCTAGATCATTTGTGCGCGGTGGAGAACTCTTACACCGCACAAGGAGAATGAATGATCGCGTCACGTAGTGTTTATGGTAAGGCACCCAAGAGGCAGTTACATAGTACCCCCATTGCTGTCCCTGGAAGTGGCCACACCGGAAAATTAATGAACTCATTGAAGCTGTCATCCATGATCCATGTGCAAGTTAAGTCGGCCTCACAAGGAGTTCTTTGTAGGATGCAGCTCACCCTTCATGCAACTCGCCGGACACCTCACGGCGCTTCGCACTTGGTGCAAGCAGTGTCTACCTGGAGGGTGAAAACTCGACGTGCTCCGTCCCGGCATTGTAGGGATGCGATGGTCTATGGTCATACGACTTCGGCCATGCATGATAATGAGTACCCCCCCCCCCCCCCCCCTGCTGCTCCGTCTCGAAATGGATGCCCGGTCGATGGTCAAATTACTGAGGCAAGCAACAGAGTAGTACGATGCATGATATCGTGTACGTCTCTCCTATCGAGTACCCCCTCCCCTCCCGCTGTGCTCCGTCTTGAAAGGGGTGCGTGGTCAGACGACGATGGGAGGCAACAAATGGGTACCCGTCCCCCTTCCCCCCCCCCCCCCCCCCCGTCCCCCGCACGCCGTTTTGGATGTCACATGGTGGCTTCACCGTTTGCAGAGTGAAGTTGCTGACGATCGGGTGCTCGCTGATGTTTGTGGCGCTGATCATCCTGTCGGTGGCCTTCCTGTTCGATTACGTGTCCGAAGAGGACTGCAACGATTACTCTCTGGAGACCTCCTGCGATGCTTACTCGGACAAGTGTGAATGGTACGTTTGTTTGTTTTTTTTGGAATTATTTTTTGGTTCTCGACTTTGGTTTTTAGTTTGATTTTTAATTGTTTTTGGGGTGCTCGGGCTGGTAGGTGTGAACAGTATCAAGTTTTATTCTGTTTGCTTGTCTGTTTTTGTTGTTGTTGTTGTTGTTGTTAATTCTGATTTAGTTTTGAGTTTGGTTTTTGAATTTGAGTCTGATCGATATGCTTTTCCTCGCTCGGACAAATGTGAATGGTTGAGTTTTTTGTTTCCCTGGTGAGTTTCATTTTTAGTACATTTTTTATTCTGATTTTTTCATTACATTGTTTTTTCTTTCGATACCTGGTCCGTACGTACGGCCTTCGTTTTGTTCTGGGTCGGTTTTATTTGTGTTTGATTCGCTCCGATTTTCTGCATATCTGTATTTTTCTATTAAACCCTTTATGGCTTCAGTCCCGCTTTCAGGGTACTTTGTCCCCAAGACGGGACACGTCTCTCTCTCTCTCTCTCTCTCTCTCTCTCTCTCTCTCTCTCTCTTATATATATATCCGAGGCAATGTGCCTCGTCCCGAAAGGGATGCGTGGCCCGTGGCCAATATTTGTACAACTCAAGGCAAGAAACAAATGACCCCCTACCCCCCCCCCCTCCCCCCCCCCCCCCCCCCCCCCCTGCGCCCAACACCGTCATGGCTTTTTTGTCTCTGCTATGCAGGGACTCTAGTTGCTCCCTGCTCTTCCACCAGCACGGGCTCGGACTCGTCGAGTAGCGCCTGCACCTGCTGCGGTGTCACCGGTCTTGACTTGCAGAAGGGCTTCATCTTGGGCGCCATGTTTCTCTACATCGGTGGTTACCAGGTGTGCCTACGGCTAGTTTTTTTTTCGGTCGGCATGTTCCGAGGGGAAAGGGGGGCGAGTGGGATGGGGGTTGGGGGGGGGGGGGGGGGGGGGTTACTCATTTGTTGCTAAACTTCGTCATTCAACCATTGGCAATGCATCCCTTTCGAGACGGGTGGGGGAGGGGGGGGGGGGGGGGGGGGGGGGGGCGTACTCATTTGTTGCTTGCCTTAGTCATTTGACCATTGACCACGCATCCCTTTCGAGACGGAGCACCGTTCCTACTCCTAATAGAGCCACCTCCAACAATTGGGCGCTCATTTAGGGGGGGTTTCCATATATTACGAGGGGGGGCAGGAAGCGGGTGGCTGTCCGGTGTGGTCAGGGGTTTCGTTTTTTGTATCCGCAGTGTTTTGGCGGGGGGGATTGGGGGGGGGGGGGGGAGGGGGGGGGGCGTACTCGATATCATGCATGGGCGTAGTCGTATGATATGACCGTAGACCCTCGGATCCATACAATGCCGAAACGGGGCGATGTTGCTATGTGCGCTGGGATGTCTAGGGCTATGGTCGGTGGGGACTGCTTTGTGGCGTCTACAACCGATACCTGTACCGCCACTACTGCCGCCACCACCACAACCACCGCCTCAATACCACCACTCAAACTCACTTTCAAGTGTTTGCCACATCGCCTGCGGGGGGGGGGGGTCGACAATTTATTTCTTCTATTTTTTCTTCTTTTTTATTTTTCTCTTGCGATGTGTGTTTTTTGTTTTTGATTTCTCTGTGTTTGTTTCATTTATTCTCTATTTAATAGAATGTGTATGTCGTGCCTGTCGTATTTATTAATAGTATGATGACATGGCATTTCGTTGCCCACTGCTGTGCTTTCTGCATACCAGGTACCTGGTACGTGGCAGCGTAGTATCTCTGTGGCGTAGCCTTGTGACCACAGAACTTGTATCTCATCTAGGATTGAAGAATCGGCACGGACACTGGTTGTGCTGGATGTCGACGGGTAGAAAGAACGGTTTACACACCACCTGTACTACTACACCTACTACACCAATGTGCTACAATTAATAATACCACACATACTTCTGTACTACTACTACTACTACTACTACTACTACTACTACTACTACGACACCACCAGCACGATCACCGCGACCAGACGTACCAGCAGCAGCAGTAACAGCGAAAGCCCAACAGCGCTTTCATAGCATAGCCTCTCATAGTTTTATCCCTGGTTAAGTCTAAATATTTTGCTCACCTTGTCTAACCCCGCTCCCTTTTAAAAAAAACAAATTCCCCCCCGAAACAGGTCGGTTTCGGACCAGTCGTGTGGCTGATCATCTCGGAGATCTTCCCTCTTGACGTCAGGTGAGCACAGAAACAGAAATCACATTAAATATGTTTTCGCCATACCGTGGTACATGTCATGCCCCCACTGTACCGACACAACCTGCTTCGGTGTTTTCTTTTTTTCTGTTTTGTGCTTTGCGTTTTTTGTTTCATGTTCTTGATTGAGCCCAATTAATAGCGCTTGTTCGACTGGCACCTAAATATATATATATCTTCGGCACCTATATATATATATTCGATGTGATGGTGTTTTGTGTAAAGGTGCCCAGTTGCGCATTGACCAAGCCTGTCTGTTGTTTGGAGGTCGTTCGCCCACAAGTGACTGCGCTTTCGGCTCTCGCCATTTTTGCGTGACGATGTCGCATATGCCGGACCAATCGCGCGTTTGAAATGCCTCCGTCTGTTTTTTATTTATTTATCTTTTTCGCGAGCAGGGGCAAGGCCATCTCCGTAGCTGTCGTGGCGAACTTCACGTGGAACCTGGTGGTGACCCTCGTTTTCCCGACCGAACTGGACGTCATCGGGTCCGCTCTGACCTTTGGCATCTTCGCCGCGATCGACGCCTACGCGCTCTACTTCATCAGGAACAAGGTGAGACTCTCGGGTGTGTCTTATAACGCTTCTATTAATAGGACCGCAGTCCCGTTCTGGGGACAAATTTGCTTGGAATTTGACTGGTTTTGTCCCCAAAATTTGGGGACAACTTTACTTGAAATTTGACTGGTTTTGTCCCCAAAAATTGGGGACAAATTTACTTGCAATTGTCTTCCTGGTTTTGTTCTCAAAGTTTGGGGACAAATTTACTTGGAATTTGACTGGTTTTGTCCCCAAAACGGGACTGCTGTTCTAAAAGGGTTAGTGTAACAGTAGTTGCTGCTGTAGTTTGGCTATGTCGCCATCATCGACGACGACTGTGCGCTGTACTCGATCAGGACCGAGGTGAGGCTTGCGGTGTGTGTGTCGTTGTTCGGCAGGGTTGTGGCTTGACGGTTCTGCGATAACTTTCCGCAGGGTTAGTCGGCTCAGTTGGCGTGAGTCGGCTGACTATTTGAGTCTCCCACATTTTTTTCGGTTGGATAAGTCGCCGTTATCGACGCCTGTATGTTCGCTACCGGTATATTTTATCAGCTACCCTCCACGACCGAGGTGAGGCTCGCCTGCAATGTGTCTGCTCTTAAGACACGGTCGCGAGTCAACTGACTTTAGTATAGTATATAGTATATACCAGGTATAGTATATCTATATACACATATATATATATATTGCTGCCGACTAGTTGTTAGTTGACTGAGTTGACGGACATAATTCCACGGTTTTAGTGTGTGTCATCGTGATTTTAGCGTTAGGTTTTGTGTGTGTGTGTCCATGGCTTTGTTACGGGTGTTTTCCGTGGAGCTATTTTTTGTCGATGGGTTGAACGTATGTGGTGTCGAACGAGTTGTGTGTTGTGCACACGCCGTATATGCTCCCTCCGCGCAAGGCCTCCGTAGTCATCATGTCGGGACACATCATCTACAGATCATCTGCAGATAATATATTCCCACTTGATCTAGATCCTTCAGGGCAGATAGATACCTGGTCTGTATGATCTGTATGATCTGTATGATCTAGCTCATGCTGCCGGGTGCGAGCCCTCAGAACCTGCATTATCTGCAGTAGTGCCGCATGTTCCCTTACTTGGATTGGTTTCGTACAGATCCTGCGTAGCCTTTCACCAACAACGGCAGGTGATGAGTTACAGTAGATGTATATGTAGATAGATCACGTAGATCAGATAGTAGATCAGATAGATCATCACATGTTCGAGGTGCGCATGCATCATTTCGAAGTCCTCAAACCCTTTAGTACTGGAGTCCCGTTTTGGGGACAAATCAGTCTAATTCTAAGTAGTTTGCCCCGAAACGGGACTGCGGTTCTAAAAGGGTTAAGCCCCGGTCAGCATACTGGCCGGTTTCCTTTTTTCCTTCGCTCTTCTCCTGTTCACAAAATGTTGGTTATTGGAAGAACAAAAATATTATGAGTGGGCTAATGTTGTAATCGGAACTCACGATGGGCCCTGAATCCCGTACAGTAACCTAGTAGTTTATAGCAGGGCTGTTCACAGACCGGGTCGAATTTACTCCGACCGTCGGGCAAGGGTGACCCGACCCGACCCGGCCCGAGCTGACGTGGGCTAATGTTGTAATCGGAACTCACGATGGGCCCTGAATCCCATACAGTAACCTAGTAGTTTATATCAGGGCTGTTCACGGACCGGGTCGAATTTTCTCCGACCGTCGGGCAAGGGTGACCCGACCCGACCCGGCCCGAGCAGACCCGTGAGATTCTGAAACCCTTCTGACCTGACCCGGTTCGGGCCGGGTCGTACATGAGCCGTTCTGATTACTCGTGTTCACTGTGCCCCCCCCCCCCCCCCCACCCCCCCCCCCCCCTCCCCCCAACCACAATAGGTGCCGGAGACGAAAGGTTTGTCCTTGGAGCAGATCGAAGCTCTGTTCATGCGGAGGGGCCAACGGGACGAGCGGGAAGCCTTGTCCAGGGGCTGAATTAACGTACTTCGAAGCTTGGATACAAAGCTGGCGGAATGATATTGTCATAATGAATGATATTGTCATGATGAGAAGAGATGGGGGGAAGGAAGGAGGCGAGGCAGCAAGAGGGGGGAGGGAGGGAGGGAGGGGCGGAGAGGGGGGGGGGGGGCAGGCAGGTTTCTCAGCGACCTGCACGCCCAATGCAACCCCCCATTTCTTCCGACCCCAGGAAGGAAGGATCCTGCTAATTCCGAGCGTTCTGTCGCCGAAACGAAGGGGGGTGGCTATTATACTCGGAAATAGAGAGGAGTCATTCTTGCAGTGGTGGAAGAGTTTTCCTGGTGAAGGAGGCTGCGGTGATAGAGGGGAAGAGTGGGCGCGCGCATGGGGCGGGGGGGGGGGCGGGGGGTTACGCGATTGCTGCTTCCCTTAGTCATTGATTAGACCATTCACCGCGGATCTCTTTCGAGACGGAGCACCGCATTTCGGGCGGGGGGGGAGGGGGGGGAGGAAACGCCTGGAAGTATGTATGCGTCGTTCTTGCAGTGAAGGAGGCTACTGTACGCGGTGGTAAGGGGAGTGGGAAGGGGGGCGGGCTTCGAAGCAGGGCGTACCCATTACAGATGGCGCGCCATGATTCCTCATTACCAACAAATCCGGAGACGCCTCACCTAATGATATAGTCAGCTTTTGTACTTTTATTTTTTTATGTCGGTGTTTCCGTTATTGATCCCCCCCCCCCCCCGCCCCCCGAGATTATGCCCCCTCCCCCGCCTCGTACAAAAATGCACACACTTTTCGTTCCGGGGGGGGGGGGGTGCAAGCTTGGGTGGAATTAGAGTGGCCTGTTTTCTGATGTACCAAAAGGAGGGTTAAACTACTATTTTAATGCGTTCACAGCTTCTTATTTTTGTTTTCAAATGTACCAGGTTGGCTCGGACGGGAGAATGTAAGGAAGGGATGGAATGGAATGGAATGCCACTTTTTTTTTCCTTTATTTTCGAGCGGGCGAGTGAGAGCGAACACGTTTCAGGATAAGGCGTTTTTTGTATTGCCCTGACGTTTCCCCGCTCACCGGGGTTTCCAGTCCGAACGCGTCGTGAGGGGGGTATAGGGGAGGGGAGAGAAGGGGGGGGGGTAGATCTGTACGTGGTCGCGTGCACTTTTGATCCTCGGAGCTAGTGAATGATTGATTGGCCTGTCGATTGCGCCGCTAGGCTAGGGCTAGTGGGGTGATCGGGAGTCGTGAGGTGTTTTTTTGGGTTGAGAGAAACATGCGGAGGGGAGTTCGAGTGGCAGTGGTCCTGGGTTTCGAGGGGGGGGAAGGGGAGGGGGGGGGCAGGGAGAGGTCCGGGCCATAGAGCCGGGGCGTTTCATCTTGCGAGGCAGGAATCGCACCAACTAGCAGCAGCGGTGGGTCTTTGTCTGTGGTTCGTCTGCTGTCAACGCGCGCAATGAGTTGTGGTGGTATTTTTCTTTGTCTGGTTTTTCGTTGCTGTTAAGAGTGATTCGAGAAAAGAGAGAACCAGAAAAAGAAGGCGGATAATGATTTTGGTGCTTGACGCACCCCGTGCTTCTGTGTGGTCCGATACATACTGCTGCTGTAGGTTTGTCCGGCAGGGGGAAAAAGGGTGGGCGCGTCCGGTTAAAGCCTCTCTGGGCGGCGACATAATGCCAAAAAAAAAACTTATATCAAGTTAGGCTCCAATGCGGTGGTAGGGTTGTGTTTTGTGTTTCCGGTCCAGAGTTTTTTTTTCGGCTTCCCTTGAGTACACGGTAGTGGTCCCTCTTTGGTGCCGGCTGAGTAGTGCCGATGTGTCCACCACCGTGCCTGTGATGTCGGGTGGCACAGATGGGACTGTTGGGCAGCGTGGCAGCGTCGGTTGCCTCTAGGGGGCCGGTATCGTTGGCTGGCGCATACTCATGACGTGAACGAGGGACGACCATCACTGCTGTTTTTTTCTCCTGGGTTTTACGGGCACCAAGGTTGGCGGAGTACACCCAAGCACCCCCAGTTTATCGCGCGCGCCTGGTTCTGTTTTGCTTTTGCTTTGTTGCTGCGTGTTTTCTTGTTTTGCTTGTCTTTAGTTCCTGCGCCATGAGTATTATTATTGCGTGTTTGCGGGTGGGGAGGGGGGGGGGTCGGGATCGGCGGCGATTCCTCCCAACCATTGTTTTTCAAAACAAAAAAAAAACTTTTTGCGGGGCGTGGTGGTGGCTTTTTGAGGTCTGAAACGTTTTTTTTTTTTTTTTTTTTTGAGGAACCATGTACGATAAGGCAAATCTTGATTCCACGCTTACTTGCTCCCCAAGTAGTTTTTTCCTCCCGCGACCGTTGGCGCTCAAAACAGGTTATTATACAGTCTACAAGAACAAACGCTGTGTGACAACAGCAGCAAGCAGTGAGTGGTTGTTTTTCGACGAATACACGGCACTGAGACGAAGCGCATGTTTCTTTTTTTATTTCCTCCTGTTCTTTTTTTGTTTATCTTCCAGATCATTGTCCTTTCAACTGCTGCTGTGGCATTTTCTTTTCTTCTCCTTTCTTTCTTTCTTTTTTTTTTTTTTTTTTTTCTTCCTCTTCCCAGATTTTTCTTCCCAGTTCTTTTTTTCCTGGCCCAACCGCCGCGTCATGCTTATAAAAAAACGCGGCGGGCTTGACCGCCTTTTGAGGGGGACTAATCGTCGGAAACAAACATACCACGCTCACGAAGAAAGTAAGCTCCATTTGATGGTACGATCAGAGTTGAACCCGTCGCTTTAACTCTCGGTCAGAGTCAAGATTTTCGCACATTGTGGCCAAATCATCGATTCCCGCTCCGTGTACGTGTGTGATCTAGATCTTAAAGGGGCAGAGAGATAGATCCCTGATCTGTATGATCTGTATGATCTAGCTCTATGTTGCCAGGTGAGAGCCGTATATATGACCCGCAGGATCTAATCTAGAACAAGTTTGCGGAGTGGGATCTGTATCACTTACAATGACATCGTGATCCACAGCTTGATCGTGATCTTCTGTCTGTCCGACGTGTAAACTTTTGATATGTTTTTAGAACAAGCAAGTCGGAGCGCACATGTATGTTTTTGTCGGGCCGGCCCGGGGGTGGGGGGCAGGGGCAGGGGGTGTTGGTCAGGCGCTTTCGTTTTTTTTGCCCCCCCCCCTGTCCTGCCCGCTAACCGTTGCTTCAAGTTTCCGTGGTGACCTTCTCGTGCCAGCTCCCAATCTTCATGATGTCTCTGTGAGATGCGTCGGTACACACTGCTGTGGAACAGCAGAGCAACGCTTAGTGGATCGTGTGTCGTGGCCCAACGAGCGCTTTTCTGGGCGTCATTTTCTTCGGCCAAGCAGTCCTCACGATTTCGAGGATGTTCTTGTCGTTGTTGTTATTTTGTGTTTTTTTGCTGCCCTGTCCCCTGCCAAGATGAGGATCAATAAATTTTTACGTCGATTTTTTTTTCTCTTACCCATCTCTTCGCGCCCCTTGCCTGTCCAAGGGTTGGTTTGATCTTTGGTCGCTGTTTTTTTATGCCGCAGGGTTTTTTGTTTTTGTTTGAAATCATATTTCGGCTAGATTTCTTCGCGCTTACAACGCTTGCAAGAGGTTCCGGGCAACGTTATTCAAGCGGGCCTGCCTCACAGCACGCTCCCCCTGCCTCGTCTCCAGATACTGCCGCACCCTCCCCTCCGCCCCCACCTCCCCGCGCCACGCCGCGCGCTCTCTACCCCCTCCCGCCCCCCCTCCCATGGAGGAGTCTCCACCGATCCACCCTCCTGGTGTTACACCGCCCTCGCCACCGCGTGGGGCCGTCCCGCCTCGTCCTCCCACCAGGAGCCGAGCGACGTTTCCTTCCGTTAAACGGGTCTGGCATCGCGAATACTCCTTTCCGGTGCTCGCCGGCCGATTTACTGCCATCTTGCCCACCTCCCCGCGGTATCCACCTCCATCGCCATCACTACTTCCGCTACGACCGCCTCTGCCGCCGCCGCCACCACCACCACCACCACCACCACGATCACCGCCAGAATTTGACGAGCGGACGTGGTGAGCACCACGAGAAGACGGAGCCGTTCGCCTAGGCTGGCCGAGCAGGGGCGGCCTTGGTGGCGTGGATGGCTGCTGCAACCCCGCCCTTGATGAGCCGGTCGCGGCGCCTTGCCGCATCGGCGGCGCCGAGGCGTCGGCGCGTGTGTGGTGGGATGGGCGTGCGGCAGCGAAGGTTTCGACGCCCTGAAGTGCGGCGTGTGTGTTTGGTTTTCGACACGGAGGTGGGGGGGGGTGGGGGTTGGGGGAAGGCGTTACTATTGGGGAAGGCGCGGGGGCGGGGGGAGGGGGTAGGCGAGGGAGCAAAACCAGTGGAAGGGTGGTGGTCAAATAGGCGCACGTCCGACAGGTCGCGATAAATTAAATCACCTAGAACCTAACCTGCTGCTGTGAAGGATCTGCTTAGTACAGATCCAACCCAGGAAACATGTCATAGATCATACAGACTTGTATGGTTCCCACCCGGGAACGTGACCTAGATCGTGCAGATCATACAAGATCGGGAATATATCTACACCATAAAGTAGCGATAGATGGTATGCCCCGAGCTGTGTCAACTACAGTAGGGCAGAGGATGGGGGGGGGGGGTGCTGGGACTCTCCTTCCCCCCCCCCCCCCCCCCCCCCCCGCTGCTCGATACCTTTATGCTATTCTAACGGTAAGAGGTTTATCTCCAGAACGCGCATGAAACTATAGCCGTGAGGGGAATATACAGTTTTACAGGAACTACAGGAATACTCCTGTACAGGAAAGCGCAAGCCCCTGACTGACTGGGCGGCATTTTTCGCGGTCTCAATCTGGCCGAGAATATAGACCACGTTCGATATATCGGTATCATAATGTAAACGGTTCCAACATTTCCGGTTCGGCCAGCGCGGTATAGCTGTCAGCCATCCTGCGGGGAGACAGACCTTGCCCGCCAAAATCATCGCGTCTCTTGGGGGGGAGGGGGGGGGGGGGGGGGGGGGGGGGGGGGGGGGCAAGGAGACGCCGACTGCGGCAGCCGGGTTTTTCGTTGAAGTATTGCCTTTTCAGTCGACGCATGTACGTTCAGATGCGATCATTCTGCCATCCGTTCTATTAATAGGGATGTCTAAGGTTTATTTATTGCGTATATATGCGAGGTTGCCTGTTGGCCATGCCTTTGCTGTTGGTTCATAAAAAAAGCCAAAACACCTTCGGCATCATAACTGTCTGTGGATATATATCTGATATTACAAGGTACCAGGTATATCACAACCGTTTCACACTCACAACAAAGAATCGATTGGAACAGAACTCCACACTATAGATATTTCGAGGCAGATATATTCCCAATCTTGTATGATTTGTATGATCTGTATGATCTGTATGATCTGTATGATCTGTATGATCTGTATGATTTGAATGATCTGTAGTTCATGTTGCCGGGTGGGACCCCTGCACTCTGCGTTCCATCTACTGTAGCACATGCTTCCTGGGTTGGAGCTGTACCTGGTGGCCACTGTGTGAGTCCAGCTCAACCCCTCACAAAAGGCAGTTCAGTTGAAGGAACTAATAATACTGTACATCATCTACATACATACATCATCTACAAACATGTAGATGATTACCTACTATGTATGCAGATCCTGCTCAATCTCTCACGATGGCTGATGAGGAGCTGAATGATCTACAGTACCAGGTAGGTATTCATAGATAGATCATGAGCTACTGTATGTCATGATCTGTCCGAGGTGCAAACGGTTCTCCATATTCTAACCAACCACAGCAGGGGATAGGGTTATATCGGCACACCGAGATACCACCTTCTTTTTTTCGATCACACGCCCCCCCCCCCCCCCTTTAGGTGCTGCAACCTCCTTCCCTTCTTTCCCGAACTAAACATGCCGCCATATACCTTCCCTACGTTACCCCTACGTAAGAATGTTCTGCAGGCCATGCATGCTAAGATGGGACGAGTGCAGGTGGGCCTTTTTTGGTCTAAACGTTTCTGACTTGGCCGGGATCGTTAACCCGATATCGTTAAGCGGTGGGACAGAGTAATCACGACTAAATACGCTTACTGATAGGGCTAATACTAGAATAGGCAGGTGTTTGTGTGCGATTGGTCCTGGTTACTATGGTCCGCCGGCATAGTGTTTAACGATATCCTCCGTGATATATGTCCGGGGCTCTGGTTTGTTCGTCGGGCTGTTTGGAAGTTTTTCGGGTGAGGTGTAGAGTTCCTCAGGCGAGCAGCCTCAGAAGGCAAACGTAGCAGGGGCTACCCCGACCGCACCACGCGTTACGTACGTTACCCCTACTACTGCTGTAGGTTGTACCGGGAAGCAGACGCCCGCATACGTAGGACAGATCATGTACAAATAGATCATCTACAGATCGTTTACAGCTAGATCATCTACCGACAATCTACGGATCATCTGCAGATCATCTACAGCAGATCATCTCCACATAATCTACAGATCACCTACAGATCACCTATGGATCATCAGCAGATTGCCTACATATCATCTATCTGCAGATCATCTACGGATCATCCACAGATCATCTAGATCCTAATCTGCCGTTATTAGGGGAGAAAAAGTGCAGGATCTGTTACAGCAGTACGTATTTAACCTCGACAAAAACATGTCCCTGTTGGATCATGAAGCTCATATATATGGCTCCCCACACAGCAATGTTAGCTAATGTAAATCGTACAGCTCAGGGATCTTTCAGTCCTGAACGATCTAGATCGTTGAGTAAGTGAGAATCGATGATCTGTGTGGCCGCCGTGAGAAAGTCTTCAATATCTCCAAATTCGGCGTGTGTCCGTATGTACTCCTGCTCATGTGGATCAATAATTATGTTATCGAAACTTTCGTACTTTTTCGTACCGGTGCACTTTTTGGCGACCGGACACATTGGTCGACACAGGAAGCCCGGCCGGACACATTGGTCAAGGTCCTGGCGCGATCCGTGCACTCTGGAGCGCGTAGCAACGTAGTTGCCATCCACATACAAAGGGTATCTACGGCAGACTACAATGACTTATCGTAACATGGAAGGTGCTATCCTTCAGACTTCTGAATACTTGACAAATTTGTGCCAGTTGATGGAGTCCCCGTTGCTGAATGAACCTGCCGACTCCCAGCCGATGGCGTTTCACCGATCGAAACCTGAAAGGTGGATGTGTCGTGGGTGGGAAACTATAGTAGACAATGCCGTGAGTTTGCACGGAGGTGCGAGCATCTATAAGCAACGGTAAGGGGTAGGGCGCGGGGGGGGGGGGGGGGGCGAGCTCATTTGTTGCTTGCCTTGGTCAGTAGACCATTGACCACGCACCCCTTTCGAAACGGACTACACGACAGTCGTAAAGTCGGGCGGGGGGGGGGGGGGGGGGGGGGGGGGGGGGGGGGGGGGGGGGGGTACTCGATAGGAGAGATGTACTCGATCTCATGCATGACCGTAGTCGTATGACCATAGACCCTCGCATCCCTACAATGCCGGGATGGAGCATGTCGGGTTTTTCATCGAACAGGCAGACATTGCTTGCACCAAGCGCGAAGCGCCGTGAGGTGTCCGGCGGGTCGCATGAAGGGTGAGCTGCATCCTACGCTAAAGTCGAACAATATATACACCGTTGTATAGATATGTACACTGTATATACAACTTTTTCTGAAGGTTTTCGACCAAACTCTTCCCGAATCGTAGCACTTTTTTTTTGTTTCGGTATTCGGCCAAACCGCCCCCCCCCCCCCCCCCCCCCCCCCCCGCCCGGTCTGGAAAAATCGAGTGCTGAAAAAACAATCGCTACAACTCATGTATGTGCGACGACTCACTCCGGGGTAACTTAGCCACACCACCTCGACTAAATCAACCTAACAAAAGCTCTCTCTCTCTCACTCACACACAGCCTTTATTACCCTCTGCTACATATACCTGGTGGTGGTATGTACCATACCGCACTTTACCTTGCACCTCGCAGCTCCCAGCTCGTAAAACAGCCCCGCGACGTCCTCGGCGGCTGCCGGTCGCTGCAGACCTGCCGCGGCGCGCAAGCCCGGGCAAAGCTCCC